>JAZGTH010000010.1:1117500-1182500 GCA_036877525.1 Chromobotia macracanthus
TATCACCTAACCCACACTCTAACCATCACAGAAAACAAAAACTTCATTTACTATGTTTTTGTTGCTTTTATACAAATGAGGACATCCCCAAAGGGAGGTTTTGCTCAGATTTGTCAGGATTTGCTGACTTTCGGGTACAAATTTGTCCCCAGTATTAAGTAAACACACACAGAGCAGTGTGTGCTGTCAGGGATTTCTGGTGTATTTATTTGGTCTTTTTGTGGTGGGTGGTAAATCAGTGAGATAATCTATCATCTTCTTCAATCTTGCTGTCATGTTTGTGTCTCTCTTTTTGATAGCGGTTATATGTCAATGACGAGTGCTCTTGTGTAGTGTGTGTGTGTGTGTGTGTGTGTGTGTATCTGTGTGTGTTGGCGTGTGACAGAGTGATTTTTTTGCCCTGTTAAATCACCCATAAAATAACCCAGCTGAGAGTTCCCACAATGCCAAAACACGCGCACACCCATACACACACACACACACACAAAGGGTTTCTATGCTTTGTTGGGACATTCTATAGACATAATGATTTTTATACTGTACAAACTGTATTTTCTATCCCCCTACACTAACTTTACCCCTAAACCTAACCTTCAACTAAACTTTTTTACATTTTCAAAAAAGCATCATTTAGTATGTTTAATAATCAGTTTCCCTCGTGGAGACTGCTGCCTGGTCTTCATAATGTAGGTTTATGTGACTTTTACCATTCTTGTGGGTACATCTGGTCCCCGCAGTGGTAGATAAACAAGAACAGACACACACACACCTTATATGTATATCTAAGTATCTGGAGACTTCCAAATCTATTGTCTTTATATAACTGAAATACAGAGTTAATCAGACGTGTGTACTAAGACGAGCAGCAGTTTGATTTTTGTAATGTACTGTCTCTTTTGTCCAGAGAACGTTGTATAACAAAGTGTACAAGCAAATTATAATGATTTATAATTTTCAGACTTGATGACTAAATTATTATTTCCTTTATAAATATGCTTTACACTTGTACTGCAAGGCCTAAATCTGTCTGTCTCCCTTGTTCTCTGTCTGTATGTCTCTCTCTTTCTCTCTCTCAGTTTGTCTTTCTGCCTGTCTCTCTGTTTGTCTGTCTCTCTCTTTATCTGTCTGTCTGTCTCTCTCTTTCTCTATCTGTCCATCCATTCATCTGTCTGTCTGTTTGGTGATGGTGTTTTCAAAGCTATTTGCTAAGTGCATTGATTTATTTTTATATTCTGCTACACAACTCCAGTCTCTCTGTCTTCTCTCTCTCTCTCACACACACACACACGCACACAGAGTAAGAGTGAAGTACCCTTGGGCCAAACTGCTAACCTGTTCCCAGCTCACACACACTCAAGAGCAACTGCAGGAAGATTAATACAACCATAAAGAGATGTCCAGACATTCCCCTGTGTGTGTGTGTGTGCCAGACTGTCTCCTGTCTACACTTTCTGATCTGCATAAATGCTCCATTAACCTCAGATGGCTTTACACATACACACTGACTCCCATCTGTGTGTGTGTGTCAATAAACACGAAGCCAAGAAGTCTTTTAGACAGAGAAACCTCTAGCAGTAACATCAGATCAGACAGAGTGAACACTCTGCTTGTAAACTAAATGTGTGTGTGACCGTGTGTCTGCATGTGTGTGTGTGTATACTCACATGCGATCCGGACATGCACCTTGCGGCTCTTCGTGGTTCCCGCGGAGCTCCAGGCGACACACTGGCACCAATAATCTTCCAACCCAAACAACTCCTCCACCTGCTGCCGAGAGATGTCTATCCTTGCCTCCCGAACCACCAGACCTGCACACACACACACCCATCAGATCTTTTAGTCTTGCGTGGGTAGGTTTTTGGCATCATGTGTCGTGCAGACTGAATCTGTAGGCAGCACATGATTAATTGCAACTGTTTCACTAAAGAACTGCACAAATCAAGTAATGACACAAACAGCCAAAAGTTTAATGCCGAACACAGTCTGCATGGTGCAATTTTCATCTTCTGGGTCCTTTTGAGTGCTACAGAAGACACTCCAGACTGCCCAGCTAAGTTTAGGTTGAAAGAACGTTTCCCTAACATTTTCATTAAGTAACAAAAACATAAAAATGTTATTTTTAAGAATAACAGTTTTAATGTATATATTATATATATCATTACAAAATGTTCAACTAACATTACTGCAAGAATCTTTTTGATAACTTTAGTTGTGGCCTACTGGTTAGTGATTTGGGCTTATAACCAGAAGGTTGCTGGTTCGATTCCAGCGCTGGCAGGTAGCAAAAAAAAGTGCCCCTGAGCAAGGCACCTAACCCCCAATTGCTCCCTGGGTGCAGCTGTGCTGCCCACTGCCCTGTGTGTGTGTTCACTCCTCACCAGTGATGGTTAAATGTAGAGGTCACATTTCAGGTATGAGTATCTGACAAATATGGTACTTGAGAACTAGTCTTGAGTTCTCACTTGAGAACGTTCTCAGAATGTTAGCTGGATGGCATACTTCACTGGGACTGTACAGCATCTTTCATACAGGTAAAAACAACAAACATTTCAATGTTTTTAAGAAACGTTGCCTGAAAGAAAGAAATCAATGCTTTCCATCTCCCCTCTGGGTTTATTGGTTTAGTGTTATGGGTACTTCAGTGTTTGTTTATGGCATCGTTTGAATTGAATTGTGAAAACCTGCAACCTTGAACATCCTGTGAAGTCATGTTTGAAAAGACTTTCTAAACACACACACAGACACACAGACACATTAATATTTGAACAGACATCACTAATGGTCAAGCAGATATAAAAGAGAAAGTAAAACAGGTTTCACACAAGATAAGGAAAATGTTGATCTAAACTGTTTCACACACTCAAGACCCACGACCTACACACATCCAAGTTCTCTCAAAGCTATCAAAAAAGTTCTTGCAGTAACGTTAGTAGAACATTTTTATACTTTATCTCATATATGTATGTTATATAAAATGCTACAAAATAAACAGTAACATTCTTATAACCAAGCAGTAATGTTAATACATTGTCTAAAGAAAACTGGATGTTTAGAACCTTCCTAGTACATTCAAAAACATTTTTAAAGTTTTTGTTACATGGAAACATTAGGGAAATGTTTTTACAACCTAACCTCTCATCAATGCTGCTTTATTGTTGTATAAGAATCACAATGTAACACATAATGTAACACTGTCCATGCAGTATGAAGTTTCTTTTTGCTTATTGATGCTTAAACAGAACAATCATAATTCAGTATGCAAGTAAATGTGTAATGCCGTGGTGTTGTGGATGGTTTAATTCCAGTGTTATGTGCTTGAGTATTCTGATACTTTTTTGGCCTGTTGTTATACAGTTGCTAGGATTGTCTATATGTCTGCTAGGGTGTGACTAGGGGCTTCAAATCTGTAACCCCAGTATAACCAAAACTAACAGTGATGCTTGAAGTGGACTAATAACAACAGAATGTTTGAGAAATATCAACACACTGCTGCTTTAATGGCACACTCAACTGCTGTTATTTGTCTGCATGATTACATATTACATACATTTGTTGTTTATCGGATAGTAAAGAGGAACAAAAAGGTTCAACACTATCTTTTGATTGAGATAAATATATAAACAGGATTCCTCCTCATAAAATTAACCAGAAAACGTTTTACTCTTCATGTGTCTGTTGAAAATGGACCCTTGATACACAGCAGAGGATATAAACTGTATTTCCAGAAAACTGTGGAGTCTTAACTCCATTTGTGAAATTGGTGGATGTTTTGAATGAATGGCTCTCTGTTGCACAAATTTCCTAACAAGTCTGTTAAACGAGTCCCTGTGAGACGAAGACTCAGCAGTAACCGACGGAGTGCCATAACAAGTCTCATTTAGACACAGACACCCAAAATACGACGGGAGACACACACCAGCATTCCTTGAGATGGAAGAGATTTAGCCTTGTTTACGCTAAATCGCCAAAACAAACAATGAAATTGATAATGATATTATGCTATGCCAGTGTGAGAGAGAGCGAGAGAGAGCGAGAGAAACTGGGGAGAGATAAAACAGTGGGTGTTTAAGCCAAGGGAGAAAATATCTAATTAAATGCATAAACTATACCCCACTCTCTCTTTCTCTCTCTCTCTTTCTGCTTTCCCCCTCTTTCTAAATCTCTTTCTCCCACACACTGCATCAGTTTTCTAAGATAAACTTTAGCTGTCACACATTAAGGTCTCTGGATAAAGTTTGCGTGACTATATTTAGAGCGCCCTGCACTGTTTCAATTGGCCATAATAACCACAAACTCTGACCCCAAGAAATATCCCAGCTGTGATTATGACAGTAACATTTCTACCACAGAAATAACAGAGCAGAATTATGGCAGTGAGTTAATATCACAGATCCATTAGAGTCATTAGCTCAACAGGAGCTTGTTAACCTCGGTGTGATGAATCGAGAGCAGACACACTGAGAGCGGCTTGTGTTGGTTTCTCCTGCAGAGACAATTGTGCTTTTCTTCTGAAGATATTTTTTCCACTCTGAATGATTGAACACAAGTGGGGGTCGTCTTACTTTATCCATCACACCTCAAAGCACATGTCTTTTAAGCTGAACAGCAGGGTGTTTTCAAGGGCACAAAACATATTCGACACCAGTACACAAACGCTTCTAGGCAAACAAGCTCAATTTCTCGCACTGTTGCTTCACAAAAATGTCTTGCAATTTATAACACAATGAAAGTATGCACTGGGTCTGTGCTCCTTCACATATTCTGTGACGTTTTATAGTGTGCATACTTCCTACAACCTGTCTGGAAACAATCATCAGCTTCAGTGTAAAGCCACCCAGCTAACAAGGAACATTCTCAGATTGTTGGTTAACATTCTTTGAAAGTTCTCTCAGAGTTATCAAAAAAGTTTTTGCAGTAACATTAGTAGTACATTGTTTTAAGTTATATATCATATGTATCAAAAACTTTATTGTTGTTAGTGGATCTTTTAAATTGATACACCATTAAAAATTGTTTGAATAACGTTCTTATAGCAAAGCAATAATATTAATACAACGTCTAAAACGTTTTGAACTTTCCTAGAAGTTTCAAAATAAACTTTTTAACGTTTTTGTTACTTAATGGAAATGTTGGGAAAATGTTCTTAGAACCTAAAATTGTTAGCTGGGCATTATTAAAGTTTCAGATACTGAAAAGCTCTTGTTGTTTTTAAATCAGTCAGTGAATGTGAGATGACAGCAAGCTGGGTGATACATGAGAGGCACTTCCTGTGTCCAGCAGTCATATTGATCATAGTAAAAAAAGCCTCATAAAAAAGTGCTCATAAAATTACATAAATAATACAGAAACCTGTACAGTATGCATGTGTGTGGGGGGGATATCTATATCTCCAGCGGTACCTAAAGCAAAGAAGTCATGAATAAACCAGTGCTATCAGATTTTATTACACTTCATAAAGACCGTAATGTTTCACTGGCCAAAAAACAGTGCTGAAGGAAGAATGTGTTTGTATTTACTTTAACATATATTGGGGACAAATTTGTGCCAAAAAGTCAGCAAAACCTGACAAATCTGAGCAAAACCTCCTTTTGGGGACGTCCTCATTTGTAAAAACACTATAAAATAGAGTAGATAAAGTTCAATTTTAATAGTTAAAAATGCTTTCTGTTTTCTGTTAGGGTTAGATTATGTTATTTATAACTAGCTGTATACAAAAACAACAGAAGTCTATGGAATGTCCCCATTTAGACAGATGAGTAAACTTGTGTGTACATGAGACTAACCCGACGTCTCGTCCACCCTCTCTTCGATCATGTGCTCTCTCTGATGAACCCACTCGCCGTTACATTTGAAGTAGATCTGAGCGGCAGGAGTGGCCATGCAGTACAGATTGACACCTTTGTTTTTGATGATGTAAGCATCTTCCGGCTCCAACAGGAAGTGTGGGAGGGGCTCCGGAGGGTCGCTGGGGAAGGTCTCAGGCAGCTCACCCAACCCCAACAAGAAGTCATCATCAGCTGGGAAGAAGAAACAACACAAGGCCTCAGTAAAGCACAGAGCATAACTTCTCCTGCGAGATCAATTCACTCAGTGTGATGAGCGCATGAGATTGTGCTTGTTTTTCAGTTGAACAAAACCTGTAGTTTTCTACAGCACACTCTTAAACAAAAAAAGGGAAAAAATGTTTGTCGTAATGTCATAAAAAAACATTTTTGATTCCCCAAAGAACCATTCAGTCAAAGAAAACATTATTTAAAATAAAAAATTTTTTTACATAACCATTTCTTTCTCACCTTTTAATAGTCTAAAGAACCTTTTTTCACTACAAAGAACATTTTTGTGCCACTAAAAGGTTCTCTGGGTGCTAAAGGTTCTTTATGGAACCCTACAGCCCAACAAAGAACCATTTAAGAACCTTAAATATCATTTCAGGTAAATTGCACACCTGCTATTTTCAGTTTTAACACTACTGTAGAAAATGACAAATGATTATTAATTAGCTTTATTTACGTTATTCTTGAGCAGTTAGTGAAACATTTTAAAAACAGTATTGAATTAAAAGAAGTTTTAGTAACTTTCAACAAAAAATTTAATTCGATGTTTAAAACTGCATGTTTTGAACATTCCAACATTTTTGTTACTTGATGGAAACATCAGGGAAACATTTTTACAATGTTTCTAAATAAAAGTTCTTAATGTCTTTACAAACATTCTTATTAAGTCGTTTTCTTATTAGGAACAATTGGCTGCTGCTCTAACGCAGACCGAACACACACACACACGGACATAATGGGTAGATTGGAAACTCAAAATGTATTGATTACTGCAGTTTTCAATACATATACCAGATACTTTACATTACACACACACACAGTCACATTATTATTGAATGCCTCCATTAGATGCTCACTGACCCGTCCAATGGCATGAAGTCGAGCTCATAATTCTCTCTCTCTCTCACACACACACACTGTTCCTCTCCCCCAAAATGAACACTTTGTAGGGTACATTACCATCCCTTGATGGGTCACAGAACAGTCACGGTGTGTAATGAGGCTGATGGGTTGCTGTGGACATGTTTACGAATGTAATAATGAAACAAATTATCTGAGGATAATTCATTGACTTCAATCTAACATTAACCTTATACACACAAACAGGCTCCACCCCCTTCCCAGCTAACAGGGAATGTTCTCAGAATATTGGCTAACATTCTCTAAAAGTTCTCTCAAGGTTATCAAACAACGTTCTTGCAGTAATATTAATAGAAAGTTTTTGAATGATATATATATCATATAAAGTTGCAAGTGGAACTTTATAAATGTTACAGAATTATACAAATACGTATATATACAAATATGTATAACATATAACCAATTATAAGTATGTGTGGTCCATACTGTCTGTTGTGGGACAAAATCTCATCTGTTCATGGCAAAGGATGTGGAAGTCTTTGGAAATTTAAAGTGTATTTTGATATTTCCTACTGACACACTAAAGCAAATGATATAAATAAACATCTTACAAACAAATTATATCATTGGTGAAGATCTTATGTGGCTAAAACTTAAACAAAAACACGTATTCATTACAATGTTGGAAGGTGTTGTCTTTGACATTGTAATTAGCTTTATTTATGAACAACGGATCTTAAAGGGAAGCCTGTGTGTTTGTGTGTGTCCAGACAGAGTCCAGCTGAGCTTTGGTGATGTCATGTGTATGATAGATGAGGACTCACATGAGAGATCATTATAACAAACACAGTCATTGTGTGTATTTAAATGAGCATGTGTTGGGCTGATACAGAACATGCTGTAAACACACACACACACACACATTTACTTATTTAACTCACTGCTTTTATACACAGCTAGCTATAAACCATACAACCTAACCCTAACAGAAAACTTTCTGCATTTTGACAATTTAAAAAACTTTATTTACTATATTTTTATAGAATTTGGACGTCCCCAAAAGGAGATTTTGCTCAGATTTGTCAGGGTTTGTTACCTTTGGGTTACAAATTTGTCCCCAATATATGGCAAAGTAAAGCACACACACACACACAGCTCGGTCTGGTAGCTCCTGATAGCTTTGAAGTGTGTCTGCTCCAAGCGGTGTGTGTCCTCTCACTGGGTCAGTAATTAAACGTGATGTTTATCATTGTGTTGTGTGTACGAGATGAGTCTGCGTGCGAGTGATAAACACTGGCCATATAAGAGCTCTCTCTCTGACTCTGAGACGTACACTCAGAGACGTACACTCAGGACGTACACTCAGAGACGTACACTCAGGGACGTACACTCAGAGACGTACACTCAGAGACGTACACTCAGAGACGTACACTCAGGGACGTACACTCAGAGACGTACACTCAGGGACGTACACTCAGAGACGTACACTCAGAGACGTACACTCAGAGACGTACACTCAGGGACGTACACTCAGAGACGTACACTCAGGGACGTACACTCAGAGACGTACACTCAGGGACGTACACTCAGAGACGTACACTCAGAGACGTACACTCAGAGACGTACACTCAGAGACGTACACTCAGGTACACTCAGGGACGTACACTCAGAGACGTACACTCAGAGACGTACACTCAGGGACGTACACTCAGAGACGTACACTCAGGGACGTACACTCAGGACGTACACTCAGAGACGTACACTCAGAGACGTACACTCAGAGACGTACACTCAGGGACGTACACTCAGAGACGTACACTCAGAGACGTACACTCAGAGACGTACACTCAGAGACGTACACTCAGGGACGTACACTCAGAGACGTACACTCAGAGACGTACACTCAGAGACGTACACTCAGGGACGTACACTCAGAGACGTACACTCAGAGACGTACACTCAGGGACGTACACTCAGAGACGTACACTCAGAGACGTACACTCAGAGACGTACACTCAGAGACGTACACTCAGGGACGTACACTCAGGGACGTACACTCAGAGACGTACACTCAGGGACGTACACTCAGGGACGTACACTCAGAGACGTACACTCAGAGACGTACACTCAGAGACGTACACTCAGGGACGTACACTCAGGGACGTACACTCAGAGACGTACACTCAGGGACGTACACTCAGAGACGTACACTCCTCAACACATGCAAGTATTAAAAATACTAGTGAAAATGTTGCATAAAAATAATCAAGATTATGCTATATGATCACCAGGTTTAATGCTTCAAATTTTGCACCAGTATATTTTTGAAGCATGTAAATGACATGCTGCTTCTCTGAACCTTTCTGAGGGATAAACAATTCGCCGCATTCGTGTTTGATTTACTGACAGTCACGACCTGTTTTCTGACTGAGAAAACATCACAAATGATGCTGATGAAGGTTAAGTTGCATTTAACCTGGAATATTTATTTATTACTGAACCATTTAAAATGCATCAATATTACACTCACATGCTCAGAAAGGTTAAGCTAATAAACTTAACCCCTCACTCTCTCTCTCTCTCTTGCTCACTCTGTCGCTTGTTCATTGTGTGTGGAAGGTCCCAGCTTGGTCTTTAAACCCCATTATTAAGAGGTAATCATAGTCAGAGTCCTTTAGCATCCAAGAGGAGGAGACATGAGTCCAAACTGGAGGAAAGCCAGAGAGAGAGAGAGAGAGAGACACAGAAGAGAAAGAGAGAGAGAGCAAGAGAGAGAGAGAGAGAGAGACAGAAGAGAAAGAGAGAGGGAGACAGAGTCTTCTCATGTTTTCGTGAGCGAGGTGCAGTGTGATTATAGAGGCTGATAAATAAACAGCATGACACCTGATACAAATATAAAATATTAAGTTGTTAGTGGAACATTTTAAAAATGTTAGCGATTAAACACTCTTGGAACCAAACAGTAAATATAATACAACGTCTATGAACATTTGAATATTCCTAGAACATTTAAAATAACATTTTGTTACTTAATGGAAACATTAACCTAAACTTGTTAGCTGGATATACCTTATCTGGAGGCCAGATGCACCGTGTGTCAACACACAGAAAATGTCGTCACAAGAAGGCTGTTTTCCATCCTCATTATCTGTGACACAAACGGCTGTCACCACCAACTCACACTCTCAAAACTTGAACATCATTACAAACAAAGCTCAGCTCCTTCATTCTATCAGACACAGAACGCACCATGTGTCAAAGCTGAGCGTTTGTCTGAGAAAAACTCATTTCAGACTGCACGTTATGAGTGAGGACTTCACAACAGCAATAACAGACGCAGAGAAAGGAAGAAAGCAGCAGAACTTTTGAGTAAACGCCACACTTGAGATTTTAATGAAAGAATTTTGTGTTAGAAATAGATGCAGGAAACTTTACTCATGGCTATAAAAGAAGTTTAAAGTTTTCTTTTGTATGTTAGCACAAGAACATTTGTGATAACAGTGAAAGAACTTTTTAAAGAACATTAGCCATTGTTCTGAGAACGTTCCCTGTTAGCTGGGCTGTACTCACATTTCCTGAGAACTGGATGAAGTGACGTGTGTGACATCTGTCAATCATTTTCTCTTAGGGGAGGAGCAAAGTCAGAAGATGATTTTAGATGAGGCTCTGGTGTCTGTACGATTCTATCATTATATTCAATGAAATAAATCAACATCTGACATGACAGCAAACTTTTCTGTATCACACATTTATTATATACAAGTTACCATTATATAACATTTCATATATAATGCCATTTTCAGCTGAAGGCAGAACTCTCGCTTTTTCCTTTCATTTCAGTTTCCTCTCAGTCGTTCACTCTCTCTCCTGAACGATTGAGGGTCGTATTCAAATCCCAGCTGAACTCAGGTCCTGCTTTTCTCCAGCAATATTCCAGACTGAAAACATCACAGATGTTCTGCTTCAGTAAACACACACGGACATTAAAACAGCCAGACTTTATTAAAGAGGTTATTCCTACCGCTGTTATTTTCCCCCTGATGTCCACTTATGATTTCTTGCACCAAAAACAGTTTTCATTATCATTTTCTACCCTCTCACTGACCCTTAAAATACATCCGTTTTTTAGACATTGTATCATAAGAACTATTCAAACATTTTTGATATATATAATATATATAATGTTAAAAATGTTCTACTAACGTTACTGCAAGAACTTTTTTAATATCTGAGAGATGTTTTAGAGAATGTTAGCCAATGCTCTGAGAATGTTTCCGGTTAGCTGGAATATTTATAATGCCATCGTTGAGATTTTATTCCTGATTTGAAATGTTATTAAAACAGAATCTTGTCCAGTCTGAAGCAGATATGAGCAGCACCTGATTAATCGCTCTGCTTGATACATGATTGAAAATTGCTGCCTGAGGGCTGAAAACCAATATGGCCGCCAAGAGAACTCTGACTATTGAAATCAGAAAGCAAACATGATCAGACTGTAAATGAAATATGAAACATTCAAACTGTGTCACTCCCCAGCTAACAGGGAACGTTCTCAGAGTGTTGGCTAACATTCTCTAAAAGTTCTCTTAAAATGATCAGAAACGTTCTTGCAGTAACATTAGTTGCAGTAAACATGCCTAGAAATAACAGAAAAACAGAGAAAGAGAGAGAGAAGAGAGCGAGAAAGAGAGAGGGAGAGAAAGACAGAGAAAGAGTGACAGAGAGAGCGAGAAACAGAACTTTTATTTTCCTGCACCGTCGTTGATCAAAGCCGAGCTGGAGAGAAGCCCCTATTAAGTTACTGTCACTCACAAACTTAAACTTTGTGAGTGACACAATCTGAATAAAACACACTCTGAGTAAATCCATCACACTGATAACAACTCACACACATGCTCACTTCAGCTGAAATCTACACCAGATGATACTTACACCAAACACAACTGAGATCTGAAGTCTCCTGAGCTATAAAAGAGCAAACTCCTTCTGAGGACATTCACAACAGAAAGATGTGTTGTGTTTTTATTGTGAATGATTCTGCAGCACCCAATTAATAAACAGCAATCTCAGAACTCAGAAGTCTTTTTTCTGCAGTCATGTGCTTTTGTGTTGTGCAGTTCTCATACTCAGCTAACAATCTGAGGTTGGAAGAACATTTCCACTAAGTAACGAAAACGTTCAAAATACTTATTAATTTATTTTATTATTATTTAATTCTGTAATGTTTTTAAAACATTCTTATAACTACTACAGAATTATGTTTTGATATAAAACATTATTAAAAAGTTAAACTAATGTTACTGCAAAAACATTTTTAACCGCGGCTTACTGTAAAATACCTCAAATGTGCACTAAACTCTCACACCATTGGTTCATTCATCATCTCAGCAGCTGCTTCCATGTTCTGTCAGGGCAGAACCGGGTTCAAGACTCGGGTTACCACACTCATCAGAAGTTTGTTATATAGCAGATATGGGTCACCCGAGAATGAAGGTTTTACAGACTGTTCTGCAGGAGAGAAATAGAGGACACACATCACAGACACTACAGGACAGACTGACAGATTTAAGGACAAGATCCATAACCTCTGATAACTTGTAAAAGTCCCACTTCTGAGATCTAAGTTACCTTAGAAGAGAAGTCAAAAGTCCAGGCTGTGTGTGTGTGTTAGCTCTATCTGCACGTGGCACACAACAATCTAAGATCTTTCGCTGAGAAAACTTTTAAAACAACTTTGCTCATGGACTCTGAAACTTTCCTGATGAAAGCTTCAGGCCCATTTCTCATTTTCTTGTGTTTTAGGAAGCTAGACAAACTGAAAACAGGTCAGAAGGTCTCGGGGTGGACCAACGTGGATTCGACTTTAACCACACCAAACCGAGTGTCAGTTTCACTCTGATACACGATCTGCATTACAAATATCTATAAATGATTCATCACTGACCAAAACATCCATCAATTATAAATGAATTAGTTCATTTTTGAGAAATTATTTACATCTGGCTTTGTTAATCTCTGCCTTGACTCTCACCTATTTAGTAATTCACTGCATAATTCAAAAATGTTTTTCATTTATCTTGTTTCATTCTAACACAACAGAAATGTACAGAAACACATCAGCATGTTTTAGGCCAGTAGCTGTTTTTTCTTTGTTAACTTCAAGAATTAGATTTTGCAGTTTGCAGCTGATTTTTGTAGCTTTCAGGGATGTTGATGCATTAAAAACTGCCAGAAATTGTCATGCTGTCCACCACCACAGGAAATAATTCTGACTGTGTTTACTGTAATGCACTTACAATAGAAATGTAAAGGAAAACCACAGAGTTAAAATGTACAGTTTTAATACGATATACAGACTATAGAAATATACAGAATATAGAAACAACACATATTAGTTTTATACATCAGATTAGTTTTATGCTAACTGTGGTAGATGCATTTATCCAAAGTGACCTACACGGCATTTAAGTGCATTTCTGTCACAATTTGTGTTTGCTTTTACAAACTGAAAGACAAATGGAAATGATTTTCTGTGGTAATGCACTGATGTTGCGGATACAGCTTAACTCGTATTAAACCTGAACATTCAACAAAGCGAGAGAAGAAAACAGAGAGTACAAATAAACCTAAATCTGAATCCCTGCATTACTGGCTGTCAACAAACACATCAGCTACAGAGTCAGAGATGTGAGACGTCTTTCTCTTTTGTGTAGAGTTTAACACATGAGATGTCCTCTTTCAGTGTGAGGACCACAGGGGAGTTCACATCAAAAGAACAATGATGTGTGTTTTCTGTGTGTGTGTGTTTAGCAGACTATAAAGAACACAGATCCCACTGGTGCAGATAAACAGAAAGTAATCTGAACATATACGCAGAGGCACACATTTTAATAAAATGCACATAAGTATACGCAGCTAACAGGGAATGTTCCCAGAACACTGACTAAGTTATTTAAATGTTCTTTCAACATTTTAAAATTGAAATAATGTTCTAACATTTTTTGTCTAAAAAATGACGTTTTGAATGTTCCTAGCACCTTTTATACTTAATGGAAGCATTAGGGAAATTCTTACAGCCTAAAATTGTTATTTGGGTATGCATGCACATACATAAGCCTGCCGTAAAATGTGAACCCGCAGTTGTTACCACAAAGTCACAATGAACAGATTGACATATTTCAAACAGAAATCCAGAACAGTTGTGGGTGTTACAAATCAACAATTTAACGAAAGATTATTAAAGCATTTTATTTTGTTATTCTTTGAAATAACATGCACTGATGCATTATAAAGACCCTCAGAAAATGTTTTAATACATACTGTTCATTTAGTTTTTACGTTCACTCATTTCTACCTAATGAACCTTTAAAAACAATATCCACTGGTGTGACCAAGTGAAGTCATGTTACATGTCATCAGCTGGGAAGCCAACACAAGAAGAGAGAGAGGGAGACACACTACACCCTACACCCTACACACTACACCCTACACACTACACCCTACACACTGGGACTGGGCGTTTGCCCCTCCCCCCTCATATTCCTCCTGAGTTTGATGAATGACTGGATCGGCTGCCTGCTCACACACACACAAACACACACACACACACACACACGATTATGAGACCAGGAAAGCAGACAGAAGCCGAGTCTCTGAGTCCTGCTCTGTTAATGGCATCAGACATTTCACACACACATGTACACATGGCAAGGACATTTTTAAATCTTGTCTGTAAATTACTGTTAACACACACTGTAATGAAGATCATGTGTCAAATATTAATCTGAACGTGAATTTGTGTGTATAAACAACAATGTGTGTAGATATAACCCCACAACACCAAACACGAAATGTGACAGCCATTTTACATTAAACTTCATAATACTACTGTGGCCGTAATTACAATAATTCATTTACATTTTACACATTTGGCAGACACTTTTATCCAAAGCAACTCACACTGCATTGAAGTCATACATTTTCTTAATACACGTACTGCCTGGGTATCGAACCCACAACCTCTGGCACTGCTAACGCAATGCTCTACCACTGAGCTACAGGAGAACCTGTAGCCTCCCGAATTCACCTGAGTGAACCTGAATTCAAACCCATTCAAACTGTGGTTTCAGATTTAAGCCATAACTTTCTCTCTTTTGAAGAAGATGCTGAAGATTGTTTGCCTTCCACAAGGTTTTCTGGAGACAATGCTGGAGAAACGTTCTCTGAGAAACATCCTATGCCTAAATGATCCAGATGAGATGTTTGACAAAAGTCATTTTAAATATCACTCCTGAGTGAGCACATTATGAGAACCATGAGCAGTTTTAACAAAACAAAAACAAAATCTTTCCAAGAACCTCCTGGAACCTGCTTCAGTGTAACCCAGCTAACAGAGAACGGTCTTAGAACACTGGCTAACATTTTTTCCAGAATAAATTTTTAGTTTTTAACATGTTACCTAATGGAAACACTGGGGAAATGTTCTTACAACATAAAATTGTTATCTGGGAATCTAGGATTTGAGAATATGGTTTGAAAGCAGATGTAATGACCCAAAGCCAACAAATTTAAACAACATGATACAATCGTTCATACATAACATGATAAAAATTTATATTAACTTCAGCCAATATCTGACAATAAATCTCTCCCATCATAAACCTGCTCATAACTCTCTCTTTCTCACTCTGTTCTTCACACAGAACTCTGAAATGGCTTCAGAACACTTGGAATTTGGTGACGTATGAAGACATTTATGGTGCTTTTATAAAGTGTTTTGACACTTTAGGAGCTCAGCAGTATCTGTCCTTTTTATTAAGAACATCTGCAACAATCTGCTAAATTAACTTCCATAACAGAAAGGCAAAGGGTTCGGAAGCACAGGGAAGTTCTGTAAAGGAATACAGGAACTTCCCTGTGTTTTTGTTTTGGTTTTGGTTGAACTATCCCTTTAAGGAAATTATTCGGGAATTTATTTTTATCCAGTTAAAATGTTTAATTTATTATAAAGCACAAGAAACTAAGTGAACAATACTGGAAAGAAAACAGAAACAGTTTTTGTTGTGGTGCCACAGCGCTCAGAATAGGATGATCCATTTTTATTAAGTTGCAAAAACGATAACAAAGTAACAAAAACTGTAAAAATTTTATATCAAAAATTCTAGGAACATTCAAAACGTCCAGTTTTCAGAAGCCGAATTAACATTATTGCTTGAACATTATTTCATTTTTTTAAAATTCTGTAACATTTTAAGATGTTCCAATAACAACTTAAGAATATTGTTTTTAATATATACAATATATAACATTAGAAAACAATCTACTAATTTTACTGCAAGAAAGTTTTTGATAACATTAAGAGAACTTTCAAAGAACATTAGCCAACATTTTTGTTAGCTAGGATGCCACACTGTGTGACCTTCAGATGACATCATGTGATGCTTCCCAGCATGCACAGCAACACAGAAATAACTATTTTACCCACATAGACACACATACACAATATTACTGAGACTCACACACAATCTCTGAGAGAATGTCACACGTTCTCTTTTGGGCTGAAGGAGTTGTCTAAACCGTGAGGGAAAGATTTCACCAGTGAAACAGAAAAACAAAAAGGGTTTGGAGAAATACAGACATCTTCACAGCTAAAATAACAACTGCTAGAAACTGGAGAATAAACACACACTCTGTTGGTGAAGTGGGATATGGCGGTTTCTGAAGGATGATGTCATAACTGGAATTTGTAGATGGAACAAAAACGGTTGTTGAAGAAAACAGCCGTCATTCAGAAAATACATTCCTGACCCCTTTATTCTCTCTGTCTGTCAAGACCTGAGTAGAGCGGAAAAAACATACTGCTGAATACATACATACATACATACATACATATCGAAGTATCAGCCAATTAGAATGTCCCCATTTACAACAACTAATAATTTCTGAACATTTCAGGCACATGATACAGATTCCCAGTACAAACAAAAAACGTATAGATTCGTAAAATAAGATGAATAGATATAAAACACATCTACACACTGTACAGAGATACAGTAGATAAATCAACATGATGTATTTGGCACAGAGAAAAGAACTGAGACGAGTGTGTTTGTCTTTTGACTGCAGATGTATCGTACGAGTGATTCATCTGTATGTGGATCGATGGGTTGATGTGCTGTATCAGTCTTTGGCTTTCTCTTGAGTGTGTGTGTGTGTCTGTGCTATTTGTCAGCTTTCATCATTGCATTACAGCGCAAACTCATTTGTTGCGATGCCAATCGTTTAGCAAAGGTTAGCATGCTGACTGACAGCTGTGCTAAACAATGTAATTTAACTAATGCTTCTGTGTGTGTGTGTGTGTGTGTGTTGGGTGAATTGGGCTCTTAGTGAATTCTATGTCAATCTACAGCTCTGATTTATGGCTCTCTCTCTCTACAGAGAGATTTTTACACAGCTGTACTGCAGCAATTAAGACAACAGTGTTTAACACTCACCGCCTGCACATAAACACACATATACCTCACCTCCGATTATCTGACTGAAGTCTGATCCACATTCCTGCTTATTCTACAGGAAACCCCACCCACTTTACATCTTTACACTGTCTCCATCACCCTGATAACAGTATCACACACGTCTTATACCCAGCTTACAATTTTAGGTTGTAAGAATGTTTCCAGAACATTTCCATTAAGTAACAAAAATGATTTTGAAAGCTCTAGAAATGTTTAAAATGTCCAAAATGTTTTATAGACATTGTATTAACATTACTGCTTGGTTATGGGAACAATATTGGAATAATTTATCCTGTACTAGGATAAATAAACTTTAAAATGTTCCTCTACCAACTTAAGAATACGATTTTTGAGATATATGATTTATAACATTAAAAGTATATTCTACTAATGGTATTGCAAGAAACGTTTTTGAAGGAACTTTTTTGAGATTGTTAGCCAATGCTCTGAAAATGTTCCCTGTTAGCTGGTGGTTGCTAGTTTCTGAGGAACACAGCTGCATTTGGGGAGCAGATCATGTTCTCAGTCAAACGCTACGTTCTCTGAGAAGCTGCATCTGAAATTTCACCCTTTAAATTACTGGATACATAAACACAGCCCCCCTGAATTTATGACCTTTCACACAGCTCTAATCATCACACATTTCTATTGACATCTGCTGTAATGCCTATTACAACTGATCAATTCACATATTGTTTCGTTTTTCTGCACGCTCATGCGTTCAATCTTTATTGAGCCTCAAAAAGAGCCACAATTTCTGCTTCACTGACGTCAAGATAACTGCAAAAATAATGTTTCCAAATTGGTTTCCCAAACACTCTCCCCAGTGCCACAGTCAATAGCTGCCAGTGTTGTTTAGTTACCAACATACTTCAAAATATCTTCTTTTGCGTTCCTCAGAAGCAAAAACAATTTTTTTGCAATTGAAATGACATGAGGGTGAGTATTCACCCTCATGGAGAGTTTTCAGTTTTTGGGTAAACTAAACTTTAAGCTGAGATTAAACTAAGAAAAAAAGACATCACCTTTATGTGTCTTTGTAAACTTATTCTATTCTTAACTGACGCTTTAACAAACTCCTGCTCAGTGTCGTGGAGTTTGTCTGAGAGTCTGACAGGTCGGCAGTGTTTTAAATAACAGAGAATATGATATAAGGGGGGCGAGGGGTCTTATGAATAAATCATGCAGTGAGAAGTTCATCGCTCGTCTGCTGACTGTCTCAGCTGCTGTGAGGGGTCTGTCTGTGTCACTCTGTAAATCAGTGCGGCTGTGTTAGACCGTCTATGACTCCGCTGAACAAAACACTTCTTTTTAGAGGAACATCTGTCCACAAATGTAGTCCTCAATAAAGTCCTTTCACAGTGTCAAAACACCTCTGGGGTCACTTTAACAGCAGTTTCATTTTCCTCGAGTCTATTGTCTGTTGGGCTGGGTGATATATTTAGTATTTATAATACGGTCATTTTTATTTTGTTTGAAAATATAAAATGAACACACATTGTGAATTTAATGCGATTTTAAAATGTCCTCAAGACTGTTTTTTTCTGTTTTGGACCTCATTTTATAAGGCAATTAATTTGCACTTTTCAATTCGTCAGTGGAACGATTCGTTTGTTTCCAGGATAAGTTTCCTAAGTGTATCTGTAAACTGTTTAATTTTTATAAGAGCTTTTATTTGCTGAGATTTGCACTACATATTAGTGGTGACCTAACTACTGATTACAGTGTAGGTCTCTCTCACACACACACACACACACACTGACGGTGGTTTTAGGAGTTTAGTTCTGGAGCAGTAATTGTTTTCAGCTGTTATCAGTAGCCTGTTCTGCTCTACAGTGTGTAAAACACGGATGAGGTCCAGTAATGGCTTCCAGATGTCCTTTACCAGTGTGTGTGTGTCTTCATTATTCTTCATGTGCTGACAGCAAGAAGGAAACTTCATTTGAGACATGCTAAACATGCTACAGAGTAAAAGGCATGTTAAAATCGCCCCCCAGCCTGAGTATCAGTCACATGATCTGCCCGCCCTGACCCGGATTTCAGCAGCAGATCTCCTGACCGGCTCAGACTCCAGGGTGACCTCAGTTTTGTTTGCTTGTGTTTTAATTCTCCTAAACTCAGCCATACAAACAACACAAATTCAGGACACATTGTTACTGATTTTTGTAAATTTCAGTAATATACTGTAAGCACTTTTACAGGACCAGCTGCCAGTAAGTTACTGTAAACTTTATTGCAAACTTTTTACAGTGCAACCACAAGAAACTGACTCCTCAAAACCTCTTCCTCAAAAAACAGCACCTTCCCCTCTCCATTATACACTAGAAACTCTTCTTTCACACTACATGCCCTCAGAAATGTTCTGCTCTATTCGTCTTTATTCTGTTCTCTGCTCTTATCTGTTCTTTTACTTTTGTTCAGTTCTTCTGTTTTTATTCCACACTGCCGTGTCTGTTCTGTCTTACTCTTCTGTTGTATTTTCTGTTATTTGTTCTGTTCTATTTGATGTAATAACATTTATCTGTCTATTTGTGCTTAGTTTCATCTGTACCTTCTGTATGTGTGTACAGAGTAACAGATTCTGTCTCTAAAGATAGACTGTACTGCACACCTCTGCGTGTGTGTGTGTGTGTATTGTGTACAAAGTGTGACTCTAGTAAACATTTCTGCTCTCCCCCAGTCAGGTGAAGAAATGACTTCATTAACACACACGCACACACATATTGTTTTACCAGAGAATGAGTGCTTAACTGATTATTTTAATTGCTATGAAAGCTGTTTGTAATCTGAGTATGCTTGAGTATTTTTTGTGAAAGACATTATCTTTAAATTACGTAGCATCATTTACACTTATCTACACTTAGCCTACACTTATCCCACCCAGTGAGAGAGAGATTGTCTTTCTTGTTTTTGTAAGGGAACTTGCTCTGTTCTGTCGTTCAAACACTTGAACTTCCTGCAGGAAAGGAAAGCTTTTTGAAGCAGGAAACAAATATTATAAGAAATACTACATTTGTAAGAACTCATGCACACAAGCTTTTTTTCCCACAAATCT
The DNA here is from genome assembly GCA_036877525.1 of Chromobotia macracanthus. NCBI lineage: Eukaryota > Metazoa > Chordata > Actinopteri > Cypriniformes > Botiidae > Chromobotia > Chromobotia macracanthus. The sequence continues at coordinate 1,137,984 of JAZGTH010000010.1, forward strand.
CTCTCTATCTGTTATGCAGCAGTACAGTTTAAAGTACACAATACTCTGTTCAAACACACTTTAAGAAAATTAAAACTGCATATGAGATAACACAGTATCTAGTTGTTTCTCTCAGACAGTTATGAGAAAACATATGGAGAACATATAAATAGATAAATGGAGATAAATGGGGACATGGAGACATAAGACTCCTACTTCTCAGATTCTCACATTTCTCATGACATTTTTCCAAAACCAAAAAATCTGCACTATGCCACAGAACTGATTCATTTTATAACTCTATCGTCTTACTGTATATCAACAACTGTCTCAACTGTCTATTTTCTTTTCTGCTAAATTTTAGGAGAAATATCTGAGACTTAATTTAGGGGTGTCACAATATACCAATATTGGCAATAATTGATTATAATAAATGTGATTATTGATACTGTGTTAATACTACACATATGATAATATCATGAATAATTCAGCAGCGGTTATTTGCTTGACACTCCAACACAGTAGATGGAGCTATTGCACCCATTTAACATTTTGCCTCAAGAGCCACAATGGTCACAAACTCACACAAAATAAACTAAATTAAAGATGGACATTCCCGATCATATTGTCTATTTAATTATTGTACTTTTAACAGATACTGTGATAATATTGTTGATAGTATTGTTTCCGCCACAATAATCGTGTAGGCTCTAAGTGACTCTAAACAAACCTTGAGAAACTGGGAAACAAAGATACATTACACTCACTTTTGTCAGAGCATTAAAAATGATGTACTTTACAGTAAGCACTGAACGCATGGCAGAGACTGAGTAAGCTAACACAGGTGATGTGCCAAATTTTCCATTAGCCCACAATCTCTCATCTCTTCATTAGCATACAGTACAGTCTCTCACTCGCTCTGAATGCATGATGTCACGGGCTACATAATTAAAGTGGTATGGCATATTCTTCATAATCATAACAACCCTGTTTGATAATAATAATTAAAACTGCAATTTAGAACTTTTGCCTCTTTACTGCCATCTCTGTTTAAAATATAAAATTACAGGTTACTTGTGTAGCTATTTTGTTAATGTGGAGGACAAGTTTAAATGTTAAACAACTGCTGTAAGAACAACATACAGATGCTGCATCATCTACAGCACCCGCACATGTGATATAGCAGCATTTCTTATGAAATCAGATCCGACAGTTCAAATTATAAATCACTAATATAAACCAATATATTGAGCATCTCTGTATTCATGTATGGGTATGTAAAACCAGCTTAAGCAGAGAACATACAGAGGTCTTTAAAACAGGACATGTTGCTTCATGGCATCTGGAACTGAATCCAGCAGATAATCTTCATCTGGACTCAAGGTTTTCTCAGTCAAAGCTCAGGTTTCTCCGTGTCACTAATAAACATCTCTTATCATACAGCACTCCTCATCATACACTGATACTGATTATCAGGGCCAGTGTGTGTCACGTGAACGCTGTGTGTGTTACAAAGACACAGAACTACCAGTCAGCACAACACAACTGTACAGAACAAGATAAAGATTTGCATCTTTATCTTCATAATAAAACACTGTTTGCCTCGACACATTCTAAACCTCAGAGATTTAATTTCATTCATGGTAATGTAATTTACTAATTTTACTATTTTACTAATTTACTTTTTTAATTAATTTACTAATTTAATGTTTACTCTGAAAACCTAATTAGAAACAGACATTAACCCATCTGTCTGTCTGTCTGTCAGCTCATGTATTAATAGAAATCCTGTCACATATGACAAAACTCCAAAACTGATTTTTATTGAGAAATAGAATCAGGAAACTTCAGGTTTCTTTGCTTGTTTTTTGTCTCTTTTCAAAACCTCTGTGTGCATTGCTGACATTTAAAAAAAAGACGAAGACATCAGAAAGTCTTCTGAGAAGTTCAAAGTTCAAACAGCTCTCTCTTTCTCTGTCTTCCACTCGACAGAAACCCTCCAGAGAGACAGACAGACAGAGACAGTGTGTGTGTGGATCACACAATCTGTGTGAGTCTTTCTGAGACCCAAAACATGAACACCTGCTGTTGTTAATAAAACAACCCAGCTAACAATTGAAGGTTGTAAGAACGTTTCCCTAAAGTTTCCATTAAGTAACAAAAATCTTACAAATGTTGTTTCTTAAAAACATCCAGTTTTTAAAGTTACTTTATTGCTTGGTTACAAGAACGTTATTCAAACATTTTTATTTTAGTAAGATTCCACTAACAAATTAGGAATTAAATATTGATATGTTTATTTTTGATATATAAAGCATATGATATATAGTGATACATATGACATATATAATGATATATAGTGATAAAAAAATTCCTGCACATCACCTGAAGTTCCTGTGTTTAGCAACCGTGGAGTTTGACATTACAGCACAGCTGAATTTACATTTATTCCTCAACAAACTAAAAAAATCATCACAACCAAGAAAAGCCCGATCAAAGAAATGCAGCCAGGCCAGAGACTGACTGAGTGAGCATAACTCTGCTTGTCCTCATCTCAACATAACACAGATGCATAAGTACAGACAGGGTGTCTGAATCTCTTTAAAAAACTTTATAAAATCAAAATCAAGAGTTTTGTGGCTTTGAGTCCATGTCTATCAGCTTTGATGCCATCAAATATGCAAGTGAAAAGTGACACATTTCAACATGCTTATGTTTTAAAAATTTGCTCTTCTGGGAATACGAGCTATGTTTGGAACATAAAACTATCAAACTGAATACTGCACATATACTGTATACTATATTTTTTCAAATAGTAAGGGAAACAAGTTTTCATTTTTCCATGATAAATACTGATGACCTCATCACGTTGCATGCAAGTGGTGTTCAATTACTGTCTCGGCTAATTTTTTAATAAATACGTATAAAACTTTTGAATACTCTGGCAGTGATGTATGTCTTTGGCCACTTGTGTTGAATATGGACTACAGATATTCTTGTATGTCCGACACTCCTGAGAGGTCACAGGTCACAGTGATGCTCACACAAATTGAATGGGCAATCTATCTTTAAAAAAATACATACTGAAGCTTTGTTCCCGCCTGCACATTGCAGAAGTTGCGGTGACTGGCTACCAAAGCTGTCCATCTTTAAAGCACATAGGAAATATTAGGCACCAGCCACATTGCTTACCCCTTTAAATGAAGGACATATTTTTTTATCAGCTTTAATTATCTGCGTGCAGAGAAACAAGACATGAACAGAGAACGCTCTCAGAATGCTTTTACATTTATCATGCGCACTTAGAATGGCTTCCCGAACACAGCCGAAGAGGTTTGCTAATGCTGACTACAGCGAACACGATCAAAGGCCGAGAAACATGCGCGTCATGTAAATAAATCTGTTGGCCTCTTTTTCTCTTTTAAAAACTTTGTCCCTTCTGTGCAGCCGTTGTGTGTGTTACGGCTCTCTCTTCACATACTGTCTTACTGAGAAACACAGTGTCCTCATTGTGTTAATGGCCCGTATGTGTTGAGCTATATTTGTGTGTGTTTGTGTGCGTGAGACACTGCAAGAGCTCAGAGGTGATATATAACCATCATAATCTGGATAATTACAGACTCAGATGTCTGAGAGAGAGAAAGAGTAACACACAGATGTTCTCCTAAGGTCAACATCAGATCAACACTCATCCTGTCTTCATGTCTTCATCATGATTCGTTCTCTGCACAAACACCTGTTCGTTTTGTGTCCTTTCACTCTTTTTATTGTTCACTATGTACAACCACACTAACAACCTCGTAACATTGCTCTTCTTTGATGATATCTGACACTGCTTTACTGTGGAGGTCAAAGAGGATCATGATGCTTGTGTTGAAGCCCTCAAGTCAATCATATGCAAGGGCCTTTAAAAAACACACACACACACACACACACACACTTTTCCTTTGACAGTCTTTTTGTTCATGATAAAACCACCATGTCAGATTTTATACACAAACTCTCTCCAACTGCGCTACATTCATCTATTAAAAAGAAACAAAGAAGACGCAGAATACTATAAAACAAAAGACCTTCCACTCAGACTCCTCTGTATTCAAGGGCTCTTCAAAACCCAAACAGCTCATACATGCATAAAAAAAACTGTGTTTCTTCACAAGTCACTGCAATGACAGTCGTGCCCTGAGGTCAGCAGGTTAATGTCGGCCATGCTGCTCTCCTATTGGCTGCTGCCCCTGTATTATATTTCGGGGCGACTGCAGATAAAGAGAGCCCTCATTTCAAAACATCATGGGCTTTTATCCCCGGGCAAGGGCTATCTCTCTCTCAGCCTCTCTCCATCTCTATCTCTCTCCCTCTGTTTTCTCTCCACCTAATAAATTAGTGATGAGGAACAGATGCAAGGTTAAAATGAGTTACTCTAAAGCATTAAAATATTTTTTTCCTGTAATTTTTCACGATAATGTTGTTTAAAAACCTCACAAATGCAACTGTTTTAAGTGATGCTAATTTGAGCAACACTATGCTCTTGTAAGTGGCTGCCAAGCCATTGCTATGCAGTCACTAAGGTGTTGCTATGCAGTTGCTAAGCTGTTTCTATGTGGTTACTGCTTTGATATTTTGTTTGCTTTATTTCCGTCCTTCAATGTTTATTTTAGGCACACATCTCCTCAAACAAGCAGACAATTAAAGGTTTTATTTACGTTCATAGCACAAACATACAGTGGGTTATGTACTTGATTTAAATACTAAAGGTTAGTGGTTTGTTCAAATGCCTCAGTCTAAATATTACAGAGAGAGTTACAGAAACACTTGCCTCAACAAACACCAGTAATTAATGATAGAGCTGAACACAGTTAAAAAAACATCTCTCTGGAGTCTATGTGCAACTATACCAGGAGAAAACATAAAGCCTGAATTTACAGAACAGAAAGTACTGATCACAGACACAAACTCTCTCTGAATGTCTCCACAAATCACTTTTACGCTTTTCTGTCACTCCAACATGCAGGTGGATGTGTGAAAAACATGAGCACTGTGTGAAAAACACAGCCAATCTGAGAGATGAACTCAGACAATCCAAGCAGCACCTTTACTGTGATCACAACTAAACTGTGTTATTTTGTTGTCTGTGAACACAACAGACAACTGTATGTTGTGTACAACATGTGTATGTTTGCCTCGTCAACCCATTTTCTGTAAATCGACATTTCAACAAGAAGAGAAAGTACACTCTTAAAAAATGCTTTAAAATGCCATAGAAGAACCATTTTTGGCTGTTCCATAAAGAACCTTTAACATTCGCAGAAACTTTCTGTTTCACTAAAGGTTCTTTGTAGTGGGGAGAGGTTCTTTAGGCTATAAAAAAGGTAAGAAAGAAATGGTTCTTTAGAGAACCACATGTGGTTTTTCTATGGCACTGCTGTGAAGAACCTTTATGTTTAAGAATGTGGGGGGCCTTCTTTCATCTGTCAGGAACTATCAGAACTGAACTCATAACAAAACAGAGTCTGGAGTTTGAAGCGACTGGAGAGCTCAACAGTTGTTTCAGAGGTGGAGTGAGTTATTATATTTGAACTGAGATTATGAAAAACAAACACTTTTGTGCACTGCTGAATTGTTCACAACAAGACCAGCAATGTGTCTGTCTGACAAAGCAAACACGGTTCACGTTGACAAGAGCATGGCACCAGATTTTCTCTTAAGACTTAATGCAGCCTCTCTCTCGCTCTCTCTCTGTTTGTTTGACACACAACACAAACTCTGTGGCAGTAGAGACGGCTTTAGCTAATGGCTTTTTAATGGGCCGCTGGGTTTCTTGTGTCCCCAAGCTGATGGCCGCCACTTACCCTAAAAACAGACACAAACATGCGTGGCGCACACAAACGGAGTCACTCGCACTCTTGTCTTTAAAAGTGTCTTAGAAGCCTCACTCCACTAACAGCGTCTCGGCCCTCTGCAGACTGTGGAGTCATGGCACGACAACTGATTTCATTACTGGCTCATACAACACTCCACTATAATGAAGACAGACGGATCTGTAGTTTCATAAGTCACTTTCACACACAGTGAAATGAGAAAACACTTCTTCACACCAGAGTGATGCATTTAAGATTTGTGGTTGAACTTCCTTAAATAAGTACCATAATGTATTCATTATTCCATTACATGTAGTGAATTATATATATAAATATATATATTTATTTTAAATATATATGTGATAATATAATTTATATATATTTTACAACAAAAAATATATATATATATATATATATATATAGTGTGGTATATATTATATAATTTATATATATCACACACAAACGTTCTTACAACCTATTGTTATTCATTTAAACATAAAAACAACTTTAAGAGTCACAATACAGCCAAATAACTGCTTAAACAGAGCTTTTGTGTAATCTTAAAAACATATGTGCACATCAATTATACTTCCATATTTCGTTTTATCAGATATGATTGTTTTGTTCTGTTGAAACAGTTATAAAATAATGAAAATTTTCTCCTTTCTATAATTAAAAACAGTCCTCTAACATTGTGTAGAAATGCATGAATAGGTTTAAAGTGTCGCTCCGGGTATTCCTGAACGGAAGCTGGATTGGAATTCTGAGGCTGGAATCAGACGCGCGCTGACGGACCTGCGCGTAACGCGAGTTAAACTGCAATGAATTTCACAAAAACACGACAAAACACAACAAATCACAATAAAACACGACAGAACACAATAAAACACAAATAAACACGACAAAACACAATAAAACACAATAAACACGACAGAACACAATAAAACACAAATAAACACGACAAAACACAATAAAACACAACAAATCACAATAAAACACGACAGAACACAATAAAACACGACAAAACACAACAAATCACAATAAAACACGACAGAACACAATAAAACACACAATCAAACACGACAAAACACAACAAATCACAATAAAACACAATCAAACACAACAGAACACAATAAAACACAATAAAACACGACAAAACACAATAAAACACGACAAAACACAATCAAACACGACAGAACACAATAAAACACAATAAACACAATAAAACACAATAAACACGACAAAACACAATAAAACACGACAAAACACAGTAAAACACAATAAAACACAATCAAACACGACAGAACACAATAAAACACAATAAAACACAATAAACACGACAAAACACAATAAAACACAATAAACACGACAGAACACAATAAAACACAAATAAACACGACAAAACACAATAAAACACAATAAACACGACAGAACACAATAAAACACAACAAATCACAATACAACACGACAAAACACAATAAAACACAATAAACACGACAGAACACAATAAAACACACACAATAAAACACAATAAAACACGACAGAACACAATAAAACACAATAAACACGACAAAACACAATAAAACACAATAAAACACGACAGAACACAATAAAACACAATAAACACGACAAAACACAATAAAACACAATAAACACGACAGAACACAATAAAACACAATAAAACACAATAAAACACGACAGAACACAATAAAACACAATAAACACGACAAAACACAATAAAACACAATAAACACGACAGAACACAATAAAACACAAATAAACACGACAAAACACGACAAAACACAATAAAACACAATAAAACACAAATAAACACGACAGAACACAATAAAACACAATAAAACACAATAAACACGACAAAACACAATAAAACACAATAAAACACAATAAAACACGACAGAACACAATAAAACACACACAATAAAACACAATAAAACACAATAAACACAATAAAACACAATAAAACACAATAAAACACGACAGAACACAATAAAACACAATAAAACACAATAAACACGACAAAACACAATAAAACACAATAAACACGACAAAACACAATAAAACACAATAAACACGACAGAACACAATAAAACACAATAAAACACGACAGAACACAATAAAACACAATCAAACACGACAGAACACAATAAAACACACACAATAAAACACAATAAAACACGACAGAACACAATAAAACACAATAAAACACAAATAAACACGACAGAACACAATAAAACACAATAAACACAATAAAACACGACAGAACACAATAAAACACAATCAAACACGACAGAACACAATAAAACACACACAATAAAACACAATAAAACACGACAGAACACAATAAAACACAATAAAACACAAATAAACACGACAGAACACAATAAAACACAATAAAACACAATAAAACACAATAAAACACAATAAAACACGACAGAACACGACATGGCTGATAAATGACAGAAAGTGTTTCAGATCAGTTTACTGCACAGCGGTAAATAATTCGTTTCCTGACCTATAAAAACAGCAGCTAAAAACGCAAAGTTAAACCTACACAATAACACAATATATATTCGGTTCTCTGTAAGAGATTTAAATGACTCGTACGGTCACAGATTCCCCGGACCAGATCAGATCTCCACCAGATCAGATCTCCACAACATCAGATCTCCACAAGATCAGATCTCCACCAGATCAGATCTCCACAACATCAGATCTCCACCAGATCAGATCTCCACAACATCAGCTCTCCACCAGATCAGATCTCCACCAGATCAGATCTCCACCAGATCAGCTCTCCACCAGATCAGATCTCCACAACATCAGATCTCCACCAGATCAGATCTCTCCATGTAGGGTTTGGTGGTCTTACCTTGCGCGTCAACTCCGTGCAGCAGAACCCACAACCAGAGTAACTGAAGTCCTGATCCACATCCCCGCCTCTGAGCTCGTCCGTTTTCACCCATGATTCGCTTTGGAGTTTGTAAAGTCCTAAATATCCGCTTCCTCTGCGGTCTGGTTCAGCAGACACGAAGTCACCGCCGCGCTGGTGAACGGAGAACAGACGCCGGTGCGCGTCCCGGAGTTTCGCCAACGAACCGAGTTGTGTGTGTTACAGTCAGAAAACAAAACCGGAGCGGTCGAGCGATAACGGAGGTGAGGGGCGATAACGGAGGTGAGGGGCGATAACGGAGGTGAGGGGCGATAACGGAGGTGAGGAGCGATAACGGAGGTGAGGAGCGATAACGGAGGTGAGGAGCGCCGCGCCGCTCTCATCTGTGCGCTCTCTCCACAGACGCGCGCACGCGCGCCGCGTTTGGCTTCTCTCGTCTGCGTAAGTTGGTCATCAGTTCAGCCCGATCACTCCTGCGATGTGCTGATGCTCTGTGTTGTTTCTGTCTGATGTGTTCACGTGGATCTGGATGGTTGTTTCTGTCTGATGTGTTCACATGGGTCTGGATGGTTGTTTCTGTCTGATGTGTTCACATGGATCTGGATGGTTGTTTCTGTCTGATGTGTTCACGTGGATCTGGATGGTTGTTTCTGTCTGATGTGTTCACGTGGATCTGGATGGTTGTTTCTGTCTGATGTGTTCACATGGATCTGGATGGTTGTTTCTGTCTGATGTGTTCACATTGATCTGGATGGTTGTTTCTGTCTGAGTGTTCACGTGGATCTGGATGGTTGTTTCTGTCTGATGTGTTCACGTGGATCTGGATGGTTGTTTCTGTCTGAGTTCACATGGGTCTGGATGGTTGTTTCTGTCTGATGTGTTCACATTGATCTGGATGGTTGTTTCTGTCTGATGTGTTCACATTGATCTGGATGGTTGTTTCTGTCTGATGTGTTCACATGGATCTGGATGGTTGTTTCTGTCTGATGTGTTCACATGGGTCTGGATGGTTGTTTCTGTCTGATGTGTTCACATGGATCTGGATGGTTGTTTCTGTCTGATGTGTTCACATGGATCTGGACGGTTGTTTCTGTCTGATGTGTTCACATGGATCTGGATGGTTGTTTCTGTCTGATGTGTTCACATTGATCTGGATGGTTGTTTCTGTCTGATGTGTTCACATGGATCTGGATGGTTGTTTCTGTCTGATGTGTTCACATGGATCTGGACGGTTGTTTCTGTCTGATGGTTCACATGGGTCTGGATGGTTGTTTCTGTCTGATGTGTTCACGGGATCTGGACGGTTGTTTCTGTCTGATGTGTTCACATGGGTCTGGATGGTTGTTTCTGTCTGATGTGTTCACGTGGATCTGGACGGTTGTTTCTGTCTGATGTGTTCACGTTGATCTGGATGGTTGTTTCTGTCTGATGTGTTCACGTGGATCTGGACGGTTGTTTCTGTCTGATGTGTTCACGTGGATCTGGATGGTTGTTTCAGTCTGATGTGTTCACATGGGTCTGGATGGTTGTTTCTGTCTGATGTGTTCACATGGATCTGGATGGTTGTTTCTGTCTGATGTGTTCACGTGGATCTGGATGGTTGTTTCTGTCTGATGTGTTCACGTGGATCTGGATGGTTGTTTCTGTCTGATGTGTTCACATGGGTCTGGATGGTTGTTTCTGTCTGATGTGTTCACATTGATCTGGATGGTTGTTTCTGTCTGATGTGTTCACATTGATCTGGATGGTTGTTTCTGTCTGATGTGTTCACATGGATCTGGATGGTTGTTTCTGTCTGATGTGTTCACATGGGTCTGGATGGTTGTTTCTGTCTGATGTGTTCACATGGATCTGGATGGTTGTTTCTGTCTGATGTGTTCACATGGATCTGGACGGTTGTTTCTGTCTGATGTGTTCACATGGATCTGGATGGTTGTTTCTGTCTGATGTGTTCACATTGATCTGGATGGTTGTTTCTGTCTGATGTGTTCACATGGATCTGGATGGTTGTTTCTGTCTGATGTGTTCACATGGATCTGGACGGTTGTTTCTGTCTGATGTGTTCACATGGGTCTGGATGGTTGTTTCTGTCTGATGTGTTCACGTGGATCTGGACGGTTGTTTCTGTCTGATGTGTTCACATGGGTCTGGATGGTTGTTTCTGTCTGATGTGTTCACGTGGATCTGGACGGTTGTTTCTGTCTGATGTGTTCACGTTGATCTGGATGGTTGTTTCTGTCTGATGTGTTCACGTGGATCTGGACGGTTGTTTCGTCTGATGTGTTCACGGGATCTGGATGGTTGTTTCTGTCTGATGTGTTCACGGGATCTGGATGGTTGTTTCTGTCTGATGTGTTCACGTGGATCTGGACGGTTGTTTCTGTCTGATGTGTTCACGTGGATCTGGATGGTTGTTTCAGTCTGATGTGTTCACATTGATCTGGATGGTTGTTTCTGTCTGATGTGTTCACGTGGATCTGGACGGTTGTTTCTGTCTGATGTGTTCACGTGGATCTGGATGGTTGTTTCTGTCTGATGTGTTCACGTGGATCTGGATGGTTGTTTCTGTCTGATGTGTTCACGTGGATCTGGACGGTTGTTTCTGTCTGATGTGTTCACGTGGATCTGGATGGTTGTTTCTGTCTGATGTGTTCACGTGGATCTGGACGGTTGTTTCAGTCTGATGTGTTCACATTGATCTGGATGGTTGTTTCTGTCTGATGTGTTCACATGGATCTGGACGGTTGTTTCAGTCTGATGTGTTCACATTGATCTGGATGGTTGTTTCTGTCTGATGTGTTCACATTGATCTGGATGGTTGTTTCTGTCTGATGTGTTCACATGGATCTGGATGGTTGTTTCTGTCTGATGTGTTCACGTGGATCTGGACGGTTGTTTCAGTCTGATGTGTTCACATTGATCTGGATGGTTGTTTCTGTCTGATGTGTTCACATGGATCTGGATGGTTGTTTCTGTCTGATGTGTTCACGTGGATCTGGATGGTTGTTTCTGTCTGATGTGTTCACGTGGATCTGGACGGTTGTTTCTGTCTGATGTGTTCACGTGGATCTGGACGGTTGTTTCAGTCTGATGTGTTCACTGGATCTGGACGGTTGTTTCTGTCGATGTGTTCACGGATCTGGACGGTTGTTTCTGTCTGATTCACATGGATCTGGATGGTTGTTTCTGTCTGATGTGTTCACGTGGATCTGGATGGTTGTTTCTGTCTGATGTTCACGGGGTCTGGATGGTTGTTTCTTCTGATTGTTCACGTGATCTGACGGTTGTTTCTGTCTGATGTGTTCACGTGGATCTGGACGGTTGTTTCTGTCTGATGTGTTCACATGGATCTGGATGGTTGTTTCTGTCTGATGTGTTCACATGGGTCTGGATGGTTGTTTCTGTCTGATGTGTTCACATTGATCTGGATGGTTGTTTCTGTCTGATGTGTTCACATGGGTCTGGATGGTTGTTTCTGTCTGATGTGTTCACATGGATCTGGATGGTTGTTTCTGTCTGATGTGTTCACATGGATCTGGATGGTTGTTTCTGTCTGATGTGTTCACATTGATCTGGATGGTTGTTTCTGTCTGATGTGTTCACATTGATCTGGATGGTTGTTTCTGTCTGATGTGTTCACATTGATCTGGATGGTTGTTTCTGTCTGATGTGTTCACATTGATCTGGATGGTTGTTTCTGTCTGATGTGTTCACATGGATCTGGATGGTTGTTTCTGTCTGATGTGTTCACATGGGTCTGGATGGTTGTTTCTGTCTGATGTGTTCACATGGGTCTGGATGGTTGTTTCTGTCTGATGTGTTCACATGGGTCTGGACGGTTGTTTCTGTCTGATGTGTTCACATGGATCTGGACGGTTGTTTCTGTCTGATGTGTTCACATGGGTCTGGATGGTTGTTTCTGTCTGATGTGTTCACATGGATCTGGATGGTTGTTTCTGTCTGATGTGTTCACATGGATCTGGATGGTTGTTTCTGTCTGATGTGTTCACATGGATCTGGATGGTTGTTTCTGTCTGATGTGTTCACATGGATCTGGATGGTTGTTTCTGTCTGATGTGTTCACATGGATCTGGATGGTTGTTTCTGTCTGATGTGTTCACATTGATCTGGATGGTTGTTTCTGTCTGATGTGTTCACATTGATCTGGATGGTTGTTTCTGTCTGATGTGTTCACATTGATCTGGACGGTTGTTTCTGTCTGATGTGTTCACGTGGATCTGGATGGTTGTTTCTGTCTGATGTGTTCACATGGATCTGGATGGTTGTTTCTGTCTGATGTGTTCACGTGGATCTGGACGGTTGTTTCTGTCTGATGTGTTCACATGGGTCTGGATGGTTGTTTCTGTCTGATGTGTTCACATGGGTCTGGACGGTTGTTTCTGTCTGATGTGTTCACATTGATCTGGATGGTTGTTTCTGTCTGATGTGTTCACATGGGTCTGGATGGTTGTTTCTGTCTGATGTGTTCACATGGATCTGGATGGTTGTTTCTGTCTGATGTGTTCACATGGATCTGGATGGTTGTTTCTGTCTGATGTGTTCACATGGATCTGGATGGTTGTTTCTGTCTGATGTGTTCACATTGATCTGGATGGTTGTTTCTGTCTGATGTGTTCACATGGATCTGGATGGTTGTTTCTGTCTGATGTGTTCACATGGGTCTGGATGGTTGTTTCTGTCTGATGTGTTCACATGGGTCTGGATGGTTGTTTCTGTCTGATGTGTTCACATGGGTCTGGACGGTTGTTTCTGTCTGATGTGTTCACATGGATCTGGATGGTTGTTTCTGTCTGATGTGTTCACATGGATCTGGATGGTTGTTTCTGTCTGATGTGTTCACATTGATCTGGATGGTTGTTCTTCTTCACATGGATCTGGATGGTTGTTTCTGTCTGATGTGTTCACATGGATCTGGATGGTTGTTTCTGTCTGATGTGTTCACATGGATCTGGATGGTTGTTTCTGTCTGATGTGTTCACATGGATCTGGATGGTTGTTTCTGTCTGATGTGTTCACATTGATCTGGATGGTTGTTTCTGTCTGATGTGTTCACATTGATCTGGATGGTTGTTTCTGAGCTTCCTGCATCCGGATGTCTGCCTGCGCGCCACGAGTTCGCAGAATATGAAGCGTCGTTCCTCGGTTGAACCCGCATCCACCTGCCCGCCTCTGCCCTCCACCGGCTGCTTCCAACACTAGGACCGGATCTGTGCCGGATCTTGGCTGAAATTATTTTCACCCTGACTGTTGACTACACTGTAAAACACGCGCAATAAAGCTTTAATTAGAAAACTGATAAGCAGTTTAAGCTGCAGCATAAGTTGCAATCCTCTCCATCTCCATCTCTGTTTGAAACATAAAACTGCAGGTAACTTTACGCACTCAACGTGTTTGAAGTCAAATGAAGGAGACAGCTCAAATTATAAATCATTATTATAAACAAACCTCTGTGAGTCAGGGTAAGATACGAATAGCTTCACATGTGTTACTGATAGACAGAAAGTTTTGCATTAGATGCGGGTACAGAATCAACTAATGTGAGCTGTGACGTCACCCCTCAATATCCAACACACAAATACAATCTTCAGATAGCTCACTGTGTCAGTGTTATTTCTTCATTCTACATTGAAAATTATCTTCTACATTCAACATGACTGTAACTGAGTCAGAGTTGCTGTTGTGATCACGCGACTCTTTCCCGCACAAGATTTCTAACCCAGCATCTGTGACCCCGAAACACCCTCCATACACCCTCACAGGTTACAGTGAGCAGGTATGCCTCATATGCCACAGAGAATTGAGCTGAGAAATGCTGCAGCTGCTACGCTCTGTCAGAATCACTCTGAGCAAAACTCAGTGTTTGACAGACACGCTGCGTTTGGTGATGGACGTGTTTGTGTGCAGCACTCAGTGTGTGTGTGAACTTCTGAGTTTCTCTTTACAGTTACGTTAGTACATTTAGCTTCAATATAAAATGTTGAATTGAGTCACCTTGAAAAAAATCACCTTTATAAAATGAGTTTATGATTGGATTCAAACCACCTCACACACACGTACACACACACAATGTCTGTCTTCTTTGAGAAACAGACATTGAGGGAGAGATCAAGAAAGTGAGGTGGTTCTCTCTCTCTGTCTCTCACCCGCGGGTCACCTCAGCTCTCGTTAGGTGCTGAGCTTCATCAGTGTGACAGGGCTGTCATTATAATGTGTGCAGAGCGGGGTCACCCGCACACGCTCCGATGATAATCAGATGTGTATATGTTCACATTTTCACATCTTCACAGTTAAAATGCCAATATGTTTGTCCATGACCCGGTGCTGGAGGTCCAGGCAGCTTTCACTCCGCCTCTGTAGTGAACAGAACTTGTGTTTGGATCCTGTCAAACTTTAAAGCATCACAAAACATTGAAAACTGCAGTTACGCAAGATTACACAAGAACTACACAAAACAATAAGTATTTAAAGGCAGTGTAGGTGATTTTTTGCAGAAAATTCCTCTTAAGTCACTAACATTAGTCCTGGTGTGACTCCACAGTTACTCCTGATGAGTAACTTCATTAAAGCTGCAAATAAAACTTGAGGTTTGAAAAAATAAATAAAAATCAGTTATTAGAGAAGTACATGACAAATCAGCGCTCAACAAAATAAACACAAACGGCTAATGTCAGTTTGGCTCCATTTCATTTCAACACACATAAATAAAAGTATGTTCACCCAAATATAAAAATGTTTCCATCATTTCCTCACCTTCATGTCATTCCACACCTGCATGACTTTATTTATTCTGTGGAACACAAAAGAAGATATTTTGAAAAATGTCTCAGCGGTTTTGTGTCCATGCAAAGGAAGTCAATTTAAGTCAATTTAATAACAGGGTGTCACTGTTGTTTGGTTATTAAAATACTTCAAAATATCTTCTTTTGTGTTCCTCAGAAGCAAAAAGTCATGCAGGTTTGGAATGACATGAGAGCAAAGAGTGAGTGAAGAATGTGAAGAATTTTCATTTTTGGGTAAACTATCCCTTTAACATTTAAAAATGTGGTGTGAAAAATCCACATCCACATTACATGTATCTCTTCAAAGCAGAATATTCAGATTATTCAGAACGGATACAGTGTGTGTTTATTTTTTGTTTATAAATAAATTCATGGGTCACCATCTAGGTCACAAGTCAGGGACAGAACTGGCAATAATAATCACCATGGAAACAAGATTTTATAACCTTGCATTTAGAATCTTAGAACAGAGAAATCTGATTGTGATTTATATGAACAACATTTATATGATCAAGAAACAACCCAATGTAAAAATGTAAAAAGCTATTTTTTCATCAAGATCTAAATATAAATATATGTGAAATATAAAGAGTTTTCAGAAATAAACTTTGTTCCACCGTGCCCAAGTGAAATATTTCAAATGATTTCAGTATTGATTAACAATTCCCGCAAATTATACAATTAATTTTTAAGAACTCAGATTGTGTCACTGGTTTTCAGGTTGGGGTCATTATGGGAATATAAAGACATGAAAATTAAAACAGCTCATATTCTCTGCTCTTTTGATGTGAACAACTTATCTGAGAGTATATACAGTGTTTAATGTTTGATCATGACACCAATGATATGCAGAATGAAATGCAGAATATAGAACTGTTCAAATTTGTTATTTTTCACAGATCTAATAATCTCAACTGCTTCTCCCACTGCACTTCAGGATGAGTTAATCTGTTTAAACTCCAGGTCAAGGTCACTTCTAATCCTGCACAAAAGCAAATCAGGTGTGAATCCATTTCACATTTTGGGGATTTTTAAAAGGGTTAAAACTGCTTGAGTTATGACGTTTTTGTCATGCCAAAAACACGCAGTACCAAAACACAGAGCTGGAAAAAAGCTGTAACATTTAGTCACAGACAACCAATCATAGAAACTTTCAACAGCTGACCAACAAACTGAAACTCTTATTTTTAAAAATGTTTAAGAAGAATTGACGTAATATTTTAAACTCACACACTGCTTCACAAGCTCAAATATGAAAGGCATAAAAGATTAAACATAACATTCAGGCTTCGGATGGATGAAAGACCCCAATAATCTCACACACGTCTCCTCTAGTTTCAGAACAGATCTCGACAATTTCTCAAACTGCACTCAGACTTGCCATGTTGTCAAAGTCTGAAATCAAACCTCAGACAATTCAATATGAACTCAACACATTTGACTAACTACTGTATAAATTATCCATATTTATTTCATATTTAATGGTTAGAGAGTCCCTCGAGTAAGACACCGTTCTCCCAGTTTTGGACGGCCCCCAAGGAGGTTTTGCTCAGATTTGTTTTGCTGACTTGAGTACAAATTTGTCCCCAGTATATAAAGTAAACACACTCAGAAGAGAAGCATTTATGGCAATAAGTCAAAGTTGAGACTGAATTGGATTATGGCATTTCACATCTATCCTGTCTGTTGTGAAAGGTAAACAGAAAGTTACTTATACAAATAATAAATAAACAGTGAAATGAATACATTTATCTTGGTACAGATTTGACTTTGCAGATTCAGTCTCACATCATCAAACTGTTCCAGTCAAGATTGTTTACAAATCAATTCACCATAATAAGACAGAATTCATGCATAAGAACTTCATAACAGAATTCCCAAAACTCTTTCTTTAAAAACCTGAATGGTTCATGCAGGAGTGAATGGTTCACCAAAAAACAGTGAATGGTTCACTCACAAGCATCTCGTCAAAGGCGACTGTAATGCATGTTTTAATTCTGTAACCTTTTGGAAACATTCCACTAACAACTTAAGAATAGTGTTTTTGATTTATGACATATAGCATTAAAAAAGTTCTGAGCCAACATTCTGGGTGTGCACTACCTACTGTTTTTAAAATGCAGCATGTGAAACATCATGTTGTCTACAAAATGTCTCAACTCAAAAATGTCTCAACTCATGGCAAGACAATAAAATAATTCAATAAAATAATAAGTCAAGA
Source organism: Chromobotia macracanthus (assembly GCA_036877525.1). Lineage (NCBI taxonomy): Eukaryota > Metazoa > Chordata > Actinopteri > Cypriniformes > Botiidae > Chromobotia > Chromobotia macracanthus. The sequence goes on from JAZGTH010000010.1 coordinate 1,155,753, forward strand.
AGGAGACAATATTGTGCAATTGTTAAAACTGTATACATCAGGAAATACATCAGGTTAATTCGAAAAAACACTGAAATTTTAGAGTAAAGTCAAGTGCATTATGGGATACAGTGCTTAACAAATTCTGGCATTTGGGTATTCAAAATGAAATGGTAGCTTTTTGTAAAACTTCAATGTAATACAAAATGCATAATGCAACACATTCCCAACAGCAGCTGTGGGATACAGACTCACACACAGAATGCTCTGTTGCATACTGCCCATTTTGAAAAATGTAGCAGATTACCCAGGTGTGCCATGTATAGCCTACAGAAAACTGGCACACTGCATGCTGCAGAAATAACATGGGTAGAATGTTAGTATGCTATTTCAAACATCTCCTCATCTTTAAATCTTCCTCTCTTTCCATCCACTGCACAGATGTGCACACACACACAAACCGCTTTTCGTAAAACCACTTCACTGCACTCACCTTATCTCCTCTCGTTCTGTTTCTTTATTACTCTGTCTGATGGATAGAGTGACTTGCTTCTCAAAACAGTGAAGATATGCAGGTGGAAACTCGCTGCAGCCTCACACACTCTCACATGCTCCAGTTTATCATTTTCACTTCTAATCTGAGTCAGTTTAAAGGTTTTCTTCGTTTTTTATGAATCCAGTCACGTTTGAATGCTCACAGCAGTGACATGACTCTGTCAAATTACGACAGTTTTTATGTTTGTGTTTTCTCATTGTAATAAATGTAATAAAAAATCTGTGTAAAAATTCTGAATTACTTTTACTGTATTATTTTTCCTCCCCTCAAGTGCATTTATGTTATTAGTCAGAGTTTCTTGGAAAACAAAGTCATTAAGGGCCTTTTTATGGCTATTTTCTGCTCTCTCTTTACCACATATAATTACACAGGCTGCTTTTGCTACTGTAACTTTGGGACTTCTGTATGCAAATAACTTTATGAATGGATAACCTCAGCTTAAAATGAGTAACAAGACTTACTGAAGGACTGTGAGTTTACAACCCGGCTAACAGGAAGTGATTCAAATTTAAACTGTTACAAACACATACTCACTGAACAGAATATGGATCAGAACATTCTGATGGCCTTCAGGTAGAAATGTCACAACCTGCGTCGCCAGAAGACTGACAACCAGCAGAGTGTGTGTGACAAACACGTCTAAACCTCGCGGCAAAACATCGAATTACATGACATGAATCATAAAACAGCATGCAGGCTCCAGCAGCAAGTAAATGTGCCATTCATTTATACAACTCTTCTGCATTGTGTGAATTTACAAATGTTAAACATAAACAGAGTAAATCAGAAAAGCCTTCAGCAAATGGCTCAGTACATCAAGAGCTTTCCAAATGTTGATGAAGCCTTAATGCAAAAAGAATTGAAGAGGAAGAAAACAACAATCTAACATTCCTTCATCATCTGCCAGAGGTTTTATATTAACACACATTATTTTTAGGATACCTTATAAAGTATCTCTCCAGTTCAATCTCCTGCTCTAACAGATAATGATATCAGTGCTGAACCAGCTAACAGGGAGCGTTCTCCGAATGTTGGCTAAAGTTTACCAAAGGTTATCTCAAAGTTATCAAAAATGTTCTTGCAGTAACATTGCAGTAACTTTTTATACAATTATATATCATAAATATCAAAAACTTTCATCTTAAGTTGTTAGTGGAACATTTTAAAAACATTACTGAAATATAAAGTTTGAATACTGTTCTTATAACCAAGCAATAACGTTTCTGTTACATAATGGAAATGTTAGGGAAACAACCTAATATTGTTAGCTGGGGATATGTTTTCCTCTGGCAGGGAAATTCCAACTGAGAAACAGAGACACATGCAAGGGCACAAAACCCTGCAGATCTTCAAGCAGATGGAGAAACCCTGTGAGATCAGACATGCCTCCCTGCAGTCTGCAGTACTTAAGCTGAAGAACATGAAACAGGAACTGTGTGAGACATTTATCAGATCTCATGCATTACAGAGGGAGCAGAAGAAGAGACAGTTGTGAGATGGTATGAGAAACACAGACCATACATGAACACAGCCATGCCTCTGTGCAGTAACTGTCTGTTAAAATATATATGAACCTGCTCTAACTTTAACTGCACTGGTGGATGTATATGCAGGATAAACATTTTGGTCTTTGTCAATTATACAGCGTGATGGCATGCCCTGAACAGCCAAAATGAGCAGATAGTCTCCTCTGTTTTTATTTTTATCTGTAATGTCTGTACTTCAAGACATTAAAGTTGCGCCCAACTTTAGTGTTCTAAAATAATTCAACATGAAATAGAAAAAATGGGGGTGTGGCTTGTTTTTTCCACTATGATTTGATTGACTCTAGAAAAGTAGCTGCTTCAAAGCTTGCAGCAGGCTGACCGTTGGAGAGGTGTGGTTAACAGCTCTGGCTCCGCCCACCATGACTGACATCATCAGAAAAGGTCTGCTGTTTCAGAGAGGAAGCACATTTACAGATTTTAAATATTAGGAGGGCACATCAATTAAAAAAACAATGATGTGCCGGATGAATCATTTATAATAAACACTGCAGTATTCTATAAACATATGAATAGTGTGCATTGATTACATGGTGACTTTAATGGGAACACAATGAGCTCAAGGGAAATAAAAAAGATGCTGTTTATTGTTTTAGGTGGTACTTCCTCCTGATTCATGCTGAGAAGCTCATGGACCTCCATCTGCAGACCTAAATTAAACCTGGCAAACTCTTGACCCAACTGTGATGACACAGAACTTTAATAATGAACGATCACCCCGGGTTCATTCCACACCAGCTCCAATCACAGTCAGTAACTTTGATTAACTTTCATTGTGCCCTGAAAAAGACCATCACATCATTCACAACAATCACGCTGCAGATTTGGCACACTGTTCTTTTCTCAAGGTGAAGAATTGGGATTGGAGAGAGCCTGACATCATCCCTCAAAACACTCCCAGATTTACACAAACCTGCATGACCTGCACATTCAAATCAACCCAATTAAAAAATAAAAATGTTTATATTCCCATATCTAAACATAAGGATGGGAGGCACTGTAGACTAAGCTAACAAGAAACATTCTCAGAACATTAGCTAATGTTCTCTAAAAGTTCTCTCAAAAAAAGTTCTTGCAGTAACATTAGTAGATAGTTTTATAACATTAGATATCATATATCAAAAATGTTATTCTTAAGTTGTTAGTGGAACGTTTTAAAAACATTACAGAATTAACATATAACAGAAACAACATCTACAAAATGGATGTTTTGAACGTTCAAAGAACTTAGCTTTTGTTACTTAATGAAAATGTTAGGGAAACATTCCTAAAACCTAAAATTGTTAGCTGGGCACACACACACACACACACACACTCCTGTGACACATCAGTGTGTTCTCAGCATCTCATACGGCCAAATCACAGCGCTGATCAGCGAGACATTTCATTTTGTTCTGTAGGTGTGAACACAATCACTGTGATGAGTGTTATCACCTTCAGTCATCAGTGTTATTGAACAGATGTCATAGTCAACATGAGAAATCATTAATATCCAGCAGTACCAAACCTTTAAGTCAACATGAAACAGTGTTTGCAACACAACAGCTTCTTTAAGCTGACATTTCTACAAGTAAAACAGATATTCAGGAGATAACAGGCTGATTTTATCCCTCAACATTTAAATGGATAGAAACATTACAGGCTACGATCTTTTTGATTAAAAGATGAGTTCAAAACAGAAATGATCAGTTTGACAATCATTTCCTCACCGTTATTGAAACCCACGCTCCTAAAAAAGGTGCTACACGATGCCATAGAAGAACCGTTTTTGCCTGTATGGTTCCATAAGGAACCTTTAACAACCACAGAACCTTTCTGTTTCACAAAATGTTTTTTGTAGTATCACTATAAAGGGGTAAGAAAGAAATGGTTCTTTTGGGAACCTCTGACTGAATGGTTCTTAGGGGAACCATAAATGGTTCTATGGTATCACTGTGAAGAACATTGTAAGAACCTTTATTTTTAAACGTGTATGTGACTTCATCTGTGGAGCAGAAGAGAAGAAGATTAGCAGAATATATTGACTGTGAATAACAGCTGAAGTTTTAGTCTCTTTCACACACGGATGTTCTATGATTTTTAAAAGTTTTGGATTATGGTGCAGAAGTCAGATGGTCTCATTTCTAAAGTGTCTGTGCTGTATTTTGAGCTCAACATCCATCATCCACGTTCACTGTATGAAACCGAGCAGCTGGGAGATAAAATCATAGGGGTGAGAAAATGATGACAGAACGCTTGCTTTAGAAATATTGTTTCTTGGCTGAAGGCAACATTTTTTTCTACAGCATAACGTTCACTGATGTATCATGTAAAATATGACCAGGAATATGAATACAGCCAATAATAAATAAAGCAAATAAGCTCAATTTAATAACAAAAATTTTATATTTAAAAGCTTTATTTTTACCTTTGCGGTTAGTGCTATTGTTCAATAAATGTTTTGACTTTAAGTCGTTGAGTTTTTCAGTGGCACATTTTCAATGTTCTCCACTCTGAGGTTTCAGATGACTGTTTAGGTGAGTGTTTCTGGTTCTTTAGCTCATTTGTCATGCAGCAGGACGCTTTCATTGAGTTGGTAACAGGGACAGGATGGTAATAGGGTTCTGATCTTCAGGGCATGGACAATAGAAACATTTAACAGCTTCACTGTTTCTCTTTTGGCTGGTGAGTAATTGGAAATGAGAATTACTGTCCAATTGCCTCTTGTGTGACGAGAGTGAGTCCATCTCCTGCTTTCTAATGAGAAAGAAGAGAATCCAGCCTCATCTCACTTCAGCTTCTGCACACTCAAGTCTCTCTCGCTCTGGCTCTACTGTATTACTGTGCCACTTTTATTTGGTCTCTTAATCTATTTCTTTCCCTGCTTCTCTCTCACAGAAATAATTCACATGCACATACACGGAAGCTGAATAATGGAAGCAGAGTCTGTTTGATCAGATGTTTTTGAAGAGATACAGCACTCTTCATTTAAACTCAAAGATGGGGCGTGCCTTAATATTACATCCTCAGCTCTGTACAATTTCTGTGATTTATTCTGTAGTTATTTATTGATCTATTCATTGTAAAAAAAGACTAATGATAAAAAACATTTTATCCACAAAGATTTTTAAATTACAGATACGCTGACACATAAATTACCTTGAAATTAAGATTAAGTTAAATCAACAATGTTACCACAGATGTTGTCTGGACTAGTCAAAGAGAGCTGTATGAACGATGATGGTGATTTGAGAGCTCCCAGCATGCATTGCAGTATATATTTTGTGGTTATGTTTGGCTGTTTGCTGGCTTCATGCTGTCACTGTAGTTAATGAATTTAACGTCTGAATAAGCTGTTTTCTTATTCAGAGGCAATGATCACAGATTCACTTCATATAAAGCGTGTGTAAAGCATGACACAGAGTGAAACAGCAATACAATAACTCTCTGACAGCTTTAGTGACAAAAATTTGGCAAAACAAGTGTTACAGAGGATTTAGACAGATGTGGAGGGAGCTTAAATCTCAATACATCATGTTGCCTTAACGCTTATCAACAGTTCCGGCTAATGTGTTAGAAATGTGTTAGCGTTTCATCTTATAAGAGAAAGTAAAGCAGCAACAGATGCGTCATTTCGCCTGGCTTCTGAAGTAAGCCTCTCCCTGGAGATGCACACACTTCACAGAGATGACAAACTTTAGGTTGCATTCAACAGCACATTTTATGCCCTATTTTTAATTCCTAACCAGCTTTGACCTCCAAAAGCAAGCTTGTACTTTTATAGAAGTAGAGGGGGTGAGAGAGTTAGTGTTTTTGTTTATCACTGTTGCAATGAAAACGTTGTCACCGGCAACCTTCAGGCTTGACACTTTGATTGGGCCACTACCAGACAAGGCCAATTAACCAGATTACAGTTTTTGGTGGTAAGAACATTCACCTAACGTTTCCATTAAGTAAAATTTTTTCCATTTTATTCTGCAGGGTTCTGGGAACTCTGTTTCACACTGTTCAGTTTTTAGATGCTGTATTAACATTATTGCTTGGTAACAAGGACATTGTATAAATTCTGTAACGTATTTAAAATGTTCCACTAACTACTTAAGCATAACATTTTTAATAGATATGATAATGATAAAATCATTCTTCAACATTACTGCAAGAACTTTGAGAGAACTTTTAGAGAACATGTTCTCTAAGGTGTTCTCCAGCATTCCCTGTTAGCTGCGTATACTGTAAAACCTACGCTCTGATTGGCAAAACCTCTAATGGCTAATTCAACTTTGGAATCTGAGCTGTGATTGGACAAACCTCTTACTGGTCAATTACCCTTATGACATCTGAGCTGTTTAGCTAGACCTCTAACTGGCCAATTAGATTTTGTAATCTGAGCTGTGATTGGTGGGGGCAGTTTAAATGCATTAGACAAACAAGACAGCTGACACATGCACTCTGCTGTTGTCATTACACACAAGCAAGCGAGAGTGTGTGTGTTTGAGACACACTGTGAGACATACAGTCAGACGGCAGCACACAACCTGTTCACGTTTTCACCAGATGTTTTTTAATGATCTTATTAGCGCTAGATCATCACAGCTGTTCAGTCACGTTAAGACACACAGTACAGTAACAGATTCCAGATGTTTCTATAAGACATTATATTAAAGCAACAAGTTGGAAAAGAATGTGTCGCATTATGTCTAATAAAACCACTTACCATGATACAATTACTGTAAAACACATATACAAGTGGCTTAACAGTGACAACATAATTCACTGCTATAAATTATTGGAATAAACATTTACATTCATGTATCTGGCAGACACTTTTATCCAAAGTGACTTACAGAGCACTTTGGATAAAAGTTATACATTGGATCAGTGTTTTTTTCTGGGAATCAAACCCACAACTCTTTGCGCTGCTAACCTGATGCTCCACCAGCTGAGCTACAGGAACACAACATGTCTTCTGTAATACAGCTCATTAACTGTAACTTTACCCAGACTGCAGAACAGAGAACACACAGTCTAAGATCTGCGCGTTCAAGCGCGGCTCATCCAGTTAGAATTTGCCCTTCTCATTATTCTACATCTGTTTGTAGATGAGCAAGTGTGCCATTCATTTTTCTGAAACTTCTGATGCTGTAAACTTCTCACTGGAGTCACCTTTGCCAAACATCATAAATCAAACGTGGCACTTAAATAGGAAAATTAATTATTTACTCTACAGATTGAAACACCTTGAGGAATGATCGTACAAACAGCACTTTCATACCAACATTGTCATTTGAGCTGGCAGCGAGCGCTACATCTGCACTCACATTTTTCATTTGCCTCTGAGCGTTTGGGCAGTGGAAGTAGCCAGCGCTAATGAAGAATTTTCCTGTTACATACCAGTATATAGCAGATCCCAGAGGCAAAATCATTGCTTAGAGGTCGCTCTCTCTTTACCTGATTTAATGAAATTCTCCATTTCAAACATTGTCTAAGAATATATGAGACTGTTGTCATACAGTAAGACTATAGAAGTACAGAGTGAAGGTGGATAACATAGCTCCTATAATTTGATTTGAGAAAAAAAAATTGGATGTTTATTTCAGGGTTTATATTGAAATCTTTGACTTCTGATTGCTTACGGTTGATGTGTTAAAGTCTGAGCTAAAGATTTGTTAAAATCCCTTCTAAACTTCAGAATCTTTGTTTAGATTTTAAATGTCTGAGCTGAGAGGCAGAGACAACACTTTCTTTGCCACAAGGTCAGATAATAATCCAAAAGTACCATCACTCACACAATACACAAACAATAAACATTCATTTAAACTGTCATATAAGCAGCACCTATTCTATATAACCTGCACTGTATACTACTGACATAAAGGTCATCTGTTAATTTAGTTCACCCTCAAGATTTGAAATGAAAAGTGTTGATGTGTAGAAATGAACATCTATCAACATGTGAGACAAGAACAATACAACAGAGAGAGAGAGAGAGAGAGAGAGCAGAAGTATGTATGTAGACTCTTATATTTGATTTCAGAATTTAAAGCATAAGGAAACGTCACAGAAAGACTTTAAAACCTCAGCAACACCCTACACATCCCTTCAACATTTCACAAGTTCACTTGGAACATTATTCTAGGTTTCTTGCATAAGAAACGGTTCCAGCGTCTCTCTGACCATTTCAATCAACACGTTTAATCTGTAACATAACAGAGAGAGTGATTAACATATTCTGATGTTCAGAATATTAATATACACCAGATTAATCTAAAGTGTGTGTCATGTGTTCGGTTAGTCTGAAAGCTTTATTATTAAAGGACACATCATCTCTCCTCTCTCTCTCTCTCTCTCTCTCTCTCTATTCTGTTGCTTTAAAAATTAAACTAATACCCTTCACTCTTCATTCACATCACTGATGCAGAGATGCATGACAGATATTAATTAAGAGAAACTGGCCATTACTGCATAACAGATTCCTCTCTCTCTTTCTCTTTCTCTCTCTCACACACACACACACACACACAAAAGTACACACACACACACACACACACACAAAAGTACACACACACACACACACACACACAAAAGTACACACATAGCTCCTAAAAATAAACATTCTTCAATGGTTGTTCGCAGCACCTTTGGTTCAGCAGGACACTCTCAAACTACCCAGCGAACGTACTTTAAAAGAACGTTCAGTAACATTAGCAGAATGTTTTTCACACACAATCCAGAGCAGCATGTCAACAAAACACAAGACAGCACACGTACAGAGACAAAAACCTCAGTGTGAACTTATAACTCTGAAAATAAAATGAAAAATAAATACATTGAATAGAAACTTAATAAACAATATTACAGCAAAATTACGCACCATCACACACAATCTCTCTGCGGGAGAGTTTCCCTGCGGGGTGTTTTGTCTCAGCAACTAACCTAACAAGCAGCTCCAGTGAACAAACTGCTGCTTAACCAGTTACTACAGTGAAAACAGTGTAAACTATAAGTGACATTTTAATATCCAACTGCCACCAAGTAAAATAAAGACTGCGTGATGTGACTCTCACCATAAAACATCAGAGATTTTGTAGCACCTTAAACAGCATGTACAACAACTCCAGACGCTCGTCACGTATTGATGTGCTGAAATAAAAATCTGGATGGAGGTGCTGGAGTTTCGATAAGGCTGCGTTAATGTCAGTAAAAAGGAAATCTTTACAGCTAAACGCTGCAGTGAGGATACAAACAAACACGAACCAGACAGTCAAAAACAGAGCAAAAAGATGAAGAAATATCTGTGTGATTCAGGCACTGAAGGCTGCGCTGGCCTGCTGGAACTCTACAAATAATTCTGCTGAATAAACAAGTCCAGTTTTTCTGTTGTAAACTGAATGTAATCAAGTGTTGTTTCATTTACATGTCAACCTGTTCAGTATTCAGAAACTTGGTGGAGTTGGTTGCTACGCAGTTTCCAGGCGAAGAAGCCAGTCAATCACAGGAGAGGTTATTTACAGGTAGATGTCAGATAAGCAAAACCAAGCTAACAGGGAGTGTTCTCACAATGTTGCCTAAAGTTCTCTCAAAGTTACCACAAAAGCTCTTGCAGTAACGTTAGTGGAACTTTTTTAACATTATATTTTACAAAACATTATTCTTAAGTTGTTAGTGGAAGGTTTTAAAAATGTTACAGATTTTAAAATGTTTAAATAACGTTCTTATACCCAAGCAAACTGTTAATACAACTGGACATTATGAACATTTCTAGAACTTTCATAATAACACCTTTAAAGTTTTTGTTCTTTAATGGAATCTTTAGGGAAACATTCTTACAACCTAAAATTGTTAGCTGGGTTAATGCTTAGAATTGATTACCACAATTAAATGCATAACAATACAATCCTGTTCAAACAGAAGTAACACTGCAGCTACACAGCACAGATAAAAATCAATCTACAACAAATACACAGGAACAGACACGCACAAACAGCCCTGCCATGCATAAACATGCACACACACACACACACACACACAATCACATTAAATCACAAGGTAATAATAACCTGCAGTTACGCATCACTGGTTGTAAAGTTAAATTAAACATCATCTGTCTCATAAATCCTCTGTAACATATTGTGATACAGACTTCAGAACTCCCCAACCAACAGGGAACATTTTCAGAACATTGGCTAATGTTCTCTAACGGTTCTCTCAAAACTTTATTTTTAAATTGTTAGTGGAACGTTTACCAAAACATTACAGAATTAACTAAATGTTTCAATAACTTTCTTACAACCAAACAATAATGTAAAACTGGATGTTTTAAACATTCCTAGAACTTTGAAAATAACAATATTAACGTTCTTGTTTCTTAATGGAAATATTAGGGAAACTTTTTTACAAATTCTAACTTGTTAGTACAGTCTGGGGCTCATTTGCAGCTCAGTTGAGTGTGTGTGTGTTTGCTCAACTCAATATCTGTTTGTCTGTGTCATTTTCTGGTGTCTAATTGAGAATAATGTGTAATTGTTCTGCAGGTCTCAGTTCAGATAGTGAATCAGTTACCTGTGCATCACATCCACTCTCCCGAGTGTCATTTACAAGTAATTGAGGAGGTATTATTTATGCAGTGGTCATTTCAGAAGGCAATCATCTGCACAGTGAAGCGATTAAACAGACAGAAGAGAGGGGAAAGACGGCTTGTGTTTGCTTCAGTTATTGCTGATATTAAAACGCACTTATGTTCATTATTCAGTTCAGTAGGTTTAAAGATTTTAAAATGAATCTAATGGACAATTGTGCAACAAAACAGTGAAACGAACACACACATAACTGTACACATATACTTCATGAAGTCACCATAAAAGCTGTTTATTATAAATGATTTATCCGTGCGCATCATTTTGTTTAAATTCATCTGCCCTTGTAATCTTTAATATTTAAAATCTTAAATGGTACTTCCCTTCTGGAACAGCAGACATTCTCTGATGATGTCAGTCTGTCTGCTTGGGCGGAGCCCAAGCCATTAACCACTTCCCTACAGCTGTCAGTCTAGTTTTCCCTAGTGGGAAAAAAAACAAACCATGCCACGTTTTTCAGTTTCACAAAACACTAAAGACGATTGCAACTTCCAGTTCATGCTGAATTAAACTGTGGCTCTGTTCCAAAATCTAGTACCCTGCCTTGCAGGGCACTAGATTTTACTGCTTACATAGGTAACTGTCTGGCATCAGTCCTCAATTCCAATAGTCTGCACTAATACTGTATGTTGCTAACGAGGGTGTATTCTAACAAGCATGAAACATGTTCGTTTGTTGGCACAAATATTAGTTTGAAATACTTTATTCTTTTCTTAATGAATGAATCATAAGTAACTAGCACAGGGTTTCTGTAGCTCGACTGATGGACAGGACAAAAGGCAAGACAAAAGTTGTGGGTTCAATAAAATGTATAGTTTGAATGCACTGTACGTCACTTTGGATAAAAACGTCCGCCAAAAGCATAAATGTAAATGACATTTCTCTTGTGTGGATTTTTTGCTCAGCTTGCTGCAATGCATTATGGCATACCACTGTCTTTGAAGCACATATGCAATGTCAAAATAAGTTAACCTAGGGGAAGAGAAAGCACAATTACATCATAAATATGCCACCTGCCCTTTAGAGCACAACTGGTGTTTTAAGCATGTCTTGCTTGGTTTTGGAACAAAGCCTTTGTGAAAGAAAACTTGGGTTTAATTTCCACATTTCCACTGATTCAAAAACACTTCAGCATCCATGACTGTTCATTTGATTTGTATGCATGAAAGACCAAATGAACACACATTGTTTCAAAACATCTCCTCTTGTGTTGCACAAAACAGAAAGAAATCTGAAAAGCATGAGGGTGTGTAAATGATCACAGTTCTTTAATGTCTGGGTAAACGACTTCTTTACCGCGAGTTACAGCTCATGTTCTGTCCTCACATTGGGGGCATGGAAAACCAATTCAGACACCCACAAACACATTATGAGATATCCGCACCATATAATAGACTCTTGTAATTTAGCTGCATATCGTTAACAGTTCTTGAAGCCCATAAGCCGACAGAGAAAGCGATCTGTGTGTAATTAAGTCAAGACATCCGACAATGCACTGGTCTGAGAGGCAGCTCGGTTAGCAGATCTGTAGGTTTAACCATTTAACATGATCACCTACACAACATTTTAACACTCACACTCAGACACCAAGACAATAAAAGTGAATTATTACAGTGTTTGTAGGACAACATATACTACAATACACAAAAATGTCCACCATTCAAAATCTATCAGTGTATTTATTTGCATACAAATAAAGCTGCGACCTGTAACTTTTGCCTCTCTACCGCCATCTCTGTTTAAAATATAAAATTACAGGTTACTTGTGGAGTTATTTTATTAACATTTTATTAACAAGTTTAAAAGTTAAACATGCTGCATCATCTACAGCACCCGCACATGTGATACAGCAGCCGGATCTTCTTTCTGTTTACAGACGAATATCTCCTGGGAAATCAGACCCGGCAGCTCAAATTATAAATCATAATTATAAACTTACTGTTGTGAATCAGGGTAAGGTAAGGAAATTGTGTTGAACACTCATCTGTCATGTACTTGCTCAATAACTGATTTTTGTTCATTTGGATTGCAGTCTTTTGGAGCTGTAAATCCCACCACACTTGCCCTGTACAGAAAAGATCATCTCAGACATTTTGCTTAACATGTTTCACTGATGAAAGGGAAGCAGTCAGGCCTGAACTGATACGAGGGTGGACATATGCTCAGGGAGCTTGAAATTTTGGATGTTTATTCCTTCACCTACAGTCGCCTGCAGTCACACTTAAACACTACAAAGGAGTAACAGTGTTAATATTTGTGCACATCTAAGAAAAATAAAGATCGTCATGAAAACAGTAAAGCCACCTGGATGCTACGTTAAAACCCACCATACCTCAAAATAAACAGTGTCCTGTGGCTGCTTTTTCCTGCAGGAAATGCAAACCTAGCAGTAAATTTCCCCTGTTAAGCTCAGGTAAATCATACGACAATCAGGTGATGGTTCACACTGGGCATGCTCGCTGTGCACCGCTGGCACTGACAGATTGTGTCACTTCCTGTCTCAGCAGGAAGCGGAGGCGGCTGAGTGAACATTAATAAGGGGGTAAGGCAGCAGATTCGTTTAATCAGACACACTGGAGCAGTTCTCAGACTGATCGTCCATCTGTCCACTAAACATACTTTTCACAAACATGCGCACACACCTAACAGAAAACATTCTCAGAACATCGGCTAACAAAAAAGCTTTTCAGTTACGTACTAGATTTTTTAACATTATATATATCATATCAATAACATTGTTCTATACTGGACGTTTTGAACGTTCCTAGAACACTCAAAACAACATTTTTAATGTCTTTGTTCTTTAACAGAAATGTTAAACATTCTTACAACCTAAAATTGTTAGCTGGGTAACTGATGTAGGACATGACTTTATAACATTCTCCTGTGCAACAAAGTATTCGTTTAAAATTCTGTTCTTTTTCATACTGCAGAGGTATAATGACCGAAAAGCTTAAGCTCTATTGCAACCATAAGATATTTTCATCATATCACACAAGGACTCCAATTACAAAGACATGCACAAGATCATCCTAAATATGAACGCTCAATAACTTTTTACGAAAGTTTTATGAAACATCTGTATGCACAAAGAAATATTCCACCTGCTCCACAGAGCGACACATACTGGATTATTTCTGTACACAGTAATTATCATCAGACAGTTATTTTCATCTGCTCAATCTCACCATCATGCACAATTTTGATTTAATCAAATCATTAATATTTTATTCATTTCCAACTGATAGCAGATGAAATGCTCATAGATAAACTGGAAAATACAGGACAGTGACCTTTTTAAAAACTAAACTGTATTCTGTTAATATATGTATATTGATTTGTTTTCTCCAAATTTCTTTCAAAAAAATGTAACACGATTACTCAGTCAGTGACATCACCAAAGGTCATCAGTACGTCAGGTGAGTGTGTTTTGTTTTTCAGCCAGAATCATTGTTATTTAGGATTAAATCTGACTGTATGTGTTTTCAAAACAAGGTACCAAAAGTGATTTACATTTGTCTCCTTCCAAGCAGAAAAATGTGTTGTCAACATTTGCCTTTCTCAGGCAAAATCTAACACGGACAATTGAACGCAAACATCACTTTGTAAGTGAAGACGACAGACAGAAAGATTACAACATCAGAAATATAAAGCAGAAACAAACAAACATTCAAAGTGAAAGTGACATATTTGTCAGATATGGTAACCCATACCTGAAATGTGACCTCTGCATTTAACCCATTACTGGTGAGGATTGAACATACACACAGCAAGTCATGAACACACACACACACACACACACCCGGAGCAGTGGGCAGCACACTACTGCACCTGGGGAGCAATCTGAGTTAGGTGCCTTGCTCAAGGGCACTTCAGTTGCTTCCTACTAGTGCTGGAATCGAACCAGCAACCTTCTGATCACAAGCCAGACTCACGTACCAGTAGGCCACAACTACCCCCAACCCTGGTATATGACATGAAAGAAGACAAGAAGCCCGTCGGTACAGATACTCTGTGATGATGCGATTACAGCTGACAGGCTAGCAGGTTGTGTCTGGTTTGGGTGGACAGGTTAGCAGGTTGTGTCTGGTTTGGGTGGACAGGTTAGCAGGTTGTGTCTGGTTTGGGTGGACAGGTAGGTCTGGTATCTGATAAACTGCTCATGAGATAACCAGCAGTTTCAGAAATTGCTCTATTTCTGCATTCCTAAAACCAACACAGAAAATAATTGCCTGGACTTCAAAGCATACTGTCACTGTAAATGTTTTAGTAGGCTATATGCTGCATAGTGTTTAGTAAGCAGTACACTCATATTTTCATTCCAAACACACCCACTGTGTCTTCTAATACCTCTTTGTTTAACTTTCATAGACAGAAAACAGTACAAAAAACATTAAGGGTATATTTTAGAAAGTGTGTTAGCGAGGAGACAGAGAAATGTGAACAGTGCTCGAGCAGAAATGAATGTGACACCTGGAGCATTTCAGGCTTCATTTCTGTATGAATTTAGACTGTCTACAGCCGTCTTCAGCCCGTTTCCACATAAAGCATTTTCCTGCCTGGAGAAGAAGAGAAAAGAAACTCTCACAGAAAGCAAGAGAGAGTGATACTGCAGCATGACTCCAATAACAACATTCAACTCAATTAAACTTCAGACTGGGGCCGTTCTCTGAAAGAAATGATGAGCACTTTGATAAAACACTAATCACACAGCTCAATGAGACCACTGACCCCTACAAGTCCACTACCAGATCTCTACCAGATGACAGCAGATTGTGTATTTAAGAACGCTTACTGGAGTCTCAAGATAGTGTGGGCGTGTGAGGATTATTACACCCCCTGCTGGAGGAGGAGGCTGTGGAAGGGAGTGATAACGGAAGCCCTGCCTCCTCCGCACCCTAATAAGCAGCAGTGCATATATTTGATGTTAAGACAAACCCAGAATGCAGTTCAGAGAAAAAAATTATATTCAAGATGGCTGATAAAGTGAGGAAAATTTTCATTTTAAAGCTGCAATTCATACCTTCTATGGATACAAAATAAATATAAATCAGTTATTTAGCAAGTACATGACAGATCAGTGTTCAACACAATCTCCTTACCCTGATTCACTACAGTAAATTTATAACTTGAGCTGTTGGGTCTGATTTTGTGGCAAACGTTCGTCTGTAAAGAGAAAGAAGGTCCGGCTACTATATTACATGTGTGGGTGCTGTAGATGATGCAGCGTCTGTATGTTGTTCTTACAGCAGTTGTTCAACATTTAAACTTGTCCTCCATGTTAATAAAATAACTTTAAGAAAAGTAACTTTATTGTCAAGAAATTTTGTCAACAACTGTCTTGCTTGTGTCCGTTTTTGATCTTGCCTGTTATTTTGGAAGAAACATTTGAGACAAAGTGGATATTTAAAAGGACACAATGGAGAGGTGTTAATGGTCCATTCTATTCTACAGTTCTTCAACAATTGGAGAATGCTAATGGAACAGCAGAGCTTCTTGTCCACTGAGGAAGTCTTCAAGCATTGTGGGCACACGGCCAATCAGACCTCAGCAGACGGAACAGCTTGCCTTAATGTCTAATTAAGACATCTTAACGACAATTAACTCCCCAATTAACACATCTCACAATATGGTGTTTACCTTCATAAGTCTTTGGCTATGTTTCCGGAAGTCCACAGGGAACAAACTCTCACACAATCTCCCACTCCGAATCACTCAGAACACTCGACAGCATTAACATCTGCTGATATAGAGAAAGACAAAACTTAAAATAACAGCACTACTGAACATACATCAATGAAAGAATTAACCCTCCAAAACTGACAAACTGAATTTACCTGCATTAGCTTGTTGTGTATTTTCAGTCTATATCAAGCTTCTAAAATTGCCAAGATCTCCATTGTTATTATTATGAAGTAATTCTGGAGAAAATGTTTTTCGTTTAATGATTGTATTTCTGTTTCTTTTGCTATAGCTCTATAGCTCTTTAAAGTTCTGCTAATATACAGTAACACTTGTAATTTAAAACAATTCTGGAAGTAATTATGGAAAATCACAAATGTGAATATTAATGTGAATAACATGCATATCACAATGGTTTGATGCACACAACAGAGAGACTGCTATCAGTTGTGATGATGCGTTCTCATGCTACAAACATGTTACAAATGTTAAGCATTATTGTGAGGTATATTTTATTATATAGCAAGATTATATGCATTTCACAGATTCTTTTATCGAAAGTGACTTACAGTGCATTCAAGTTATACATTTGATCACTATGTGTGTTCCATGGGAATCAACCCCACAACCTTTTGTGCTGCTTCTGCAATGCTCTACCAGCTGAGCTACAGGAACAGCATATTGCATTTTTATTGCGCAGCCCTAGCCATAAGCTTCAGATAATCTCTCTCAACAGCCCTGCGGTAAAAATTACGGTAACGTGCAGCCTCTCATAACTTTGTGTTTTAATTTGGCATTGTGTAGGTCAGATGAAGGTGAAACGATGGCCACTCCCACTGCTAGAATTTAGAATTAAGATAAAGTATTTAATCGCAACACACACACACACACACACACACACACACAGACAAACACACACAGACACACACACAGACAACAAGAAAGAGTGCCTGGTCTGTGATTTATCGGATTCAATTAGCTTACAAATGTAAAACAAGTCAGTTTAGTAAAGAGCTGAAACCTTTCTTTTTCCGCTCGGACGTCTCTTAGGTCCTCCCCCAGTTCGTCATGTCTGCTGAATAATGATAATGTGCAAATGCTTAATTAGATTAAAAGGGTGTGTATAACGATATTAAGTTGTTGTGTGTGTGTCCAGAACTCTCTACGTTAGCACTGTGTTATTGTGGGCAGGGCTGAGAATTTATGATGCACAAAAACCCTGAAACATCAAAGCCATTAAAGAACGCAATTTATTTTCCACAAGAACATGGGAAATATTTCACACATAAAGAGTTGTGTGTGTGTGTGTATGTTTGTCAGAAACTCCCAGGAAGTGCACGTTTAAAAGAAGAGGTTTAACTGAGGCCTTTTAAGAAGTCTGTGACCTGAAAAACGAATCAAAATACAGAAATAAACAGTAAGAAACGATACAGAAGTATAATTGCAATACAGTAAAAACAAGTGTGCCATGATGCACTAAAGGAAACTAATTATACGTTAAAGGTCGAGGCTAAATAGCTCAATAAAGGGCCGATTTGTCCAAAATATTACTCTCTTCAAACACTCGCCAAATTCTTACAGCCAGCCTCTGTAAAGGTCAGACACTGAATGAATTCCCCTTCCACCGAAACAGAAAGCAAGAACAAGGTTTTGAGAGATTGAAACTCTTTTCCAGCCCCTAATGAGCTGCCGACATAGACAGTATTTTTTGGCGTGGTAGGCAAATTCTCTGACGTAAAGTCTGCGCTGAACTGCAGGCAGCAGAATCATGCTGCCCTCTAAGATAACTCATTTTGATTTGGGGACATGTTATTTATGAATGAACTACTTAGCTCATCTAAATCAGAACAGGTGCATGTTTATTTGACCTTCTTGTCTTTGTGGTCAACAGATTATTCAGAGGAAACAAAGTAAACGCTGTTTATATTACACGCGTGTGTTTGAGAGACGGATGGTGGTACTAATTTGTTTGTGATATTCAGGGCCGCCAAGAGTCTCTGTTAACCAAATGTGTATTCAACACAAAATTGAAAAAGATAATCTGTTGGCTGACTTATATAACCTCCTCCAGTAAAGTCATGCAGGTATTTTAAGGTCATGCACTTACAGTGTATTTTACTGTGTTTTTTCTGTACACTCATTTTTAGAGAGTGCCATGCATTAAGTCTGTTGTTGTGGCATAACAGATCTCTGATAACCCCGACCCCTAAAGTCCACGTAAACACGTAAACGGAAGTTGCAATAGATGTCAGCGTTGTGATTCAAAGTGAATTGATAAAATGGAGGGTGTGGCTTGTTTTTTTCCACAAACAATTGATTGGCTCCAGAAAAGTAGGCAGTTTAAAGCTCACAGCAAACTATCATTTGAGGGGAGTGGTTAACAACTCTGGCTCTGCCCAAGCCATCAGACTGACATCAGAGAAGGTCTGCTGTTCCAGAGAGGAAGTACATTTTCAGATTTTGTTTAAATATTAGTAGGGCACATCAATTAAAAAAATGACGTGCACAGATAAATCATTTTTGATAAGCACTGCAATATTTCATAAAAAATATACAATAGTATATTTCATAGTGACTTTAAACGACACACAAAAGCTGGCTCTTCCTGTCTAAGTGGGCGGTTCTTTTTGCAGTCAAAACTTCTGCCAAAATAAGAAGACAAAAGTCTTCTTATTTGCTCTGAAAAACGATTCCATCAGCCACCAGACACTCAGACTTTTATTTTCTTATCTAGGTTAAACACTGTCAACAAGAGCACAAGAGCTCTCTTGGGTTTGTGCACGACACAATCGATCGGCTGGTCAATGCTGTCCATCATGACAAAAAGTCTTTGCCAAGACGTGTATTGTACAATCGGACACAATCGTTAATGTTGCGCAGTCTGTCTGGCTATTGACTCAAGAGGCTCCTTACGTACAACATGACAAGCTACAAACGTAGAGAACAGAAAAAAAAACACACACAGCATGCACCTGTTTTAACAGAGGGACCTTTGACCTGTGGGAAGATGTTTTTTTTCCAGAGATCTCTGTGAAGATAAAAACCTACTGCTGCATGTTAAAGGATTGTGAAGCATCACACTGAAAGCGTTTTCATTGAAGTTGTTTCCATGACCACCAGACTCAACCGAACACACAAACATTCAGAGTGACTCAATGCAGGTTTATATGTTTGTATATATCAAATATTTGTACTTAATATTATATATTTAAGCAATATAAAACAGTAAACAGGTATTTTTATGAATGACACAAAGTACAGTCTAAAAGCCATTTTAAATAGCAAAATTAGTGTAACTGCAGCAATTTGTCACCAATTTTTTCAATTACTATTCAGCATAATAGACAACAATTGTTCTGCCTTATAATACAGTTCTGTGATACAGTACTGTCTGCTGTTGTTTATGGTTTGTAGCGTCTTGTCATTTTAAAGCTGCAATCTGTAATATTTGTCTCTCAGTTCTCCTGTAGCTCAGTGGTAGCCATCTCCATTTAAAACACAAAACTGCAGGTTACCTGCAGTTATTTTCTTAAGGTGGATGACAAGTTTAAATTCTAAACAACAGCTAATTGACCGAATACTACAGAAAGTTTAAATAAGATCCTTTAATGATCCTTTAATACCTCACCTGGAATCTGAGGGCCGGAATAGAGGAACACGGGGTCTCTGTGTGTCTCTTGTTCTGTGTCTGGCTGTAGTGACGATGGATCTTCGAAAAAGATTTTCACACATTATACAAGCCCAGCAGAGGCATTTCCTGCCCAGACAGAATGTAATATATAACCGCAGCCTCATAAAGATCATCTGCACAATGTATTTACAGCAGGTACAGTATGTAGGAGACAAAAAGATCTGTGTGTATGTTGCAGACAGAAACGTTCCCTATTCAATACAATTTAAGCTGTCACCTCCTGTCTATTACAACAGAAAGGAATAGAGGCTTGTCACTCAGTTAAAACAAGTAAAAATCATATTTGCTGTAATGCACTTGCAGTCAGATTCATGTTTTTTTGTTGTTGTAATTTTGGTTATTTTTATCCTCAAATAATAAATACAATAAATGCTGCCGTGACATTTCAATCATTATGATGTTATTGTGATGTTTTATTATATATATATATATATATATATATATATATATAATGTACATATCAACAAATATCGTTGACAAATAATATCAACACAGTTATAATAATGTTAGAAAACAATGTGTGTACAAAGCACAAACAAACCTCAATGTTTTAAAAAGATACAGACAGAAACAGTCACTCAGAGCTAGCAAGAACTGACACATGCACAAACAAACACACACACACACGTACACAAAAAATGCAGATACAAATACACACCCACAAAGAAAGAGAATCTAGACAAATATCCCTCACAAAACCTGTGCAGTTTATGTCACACTTTACCTCTAGAGGCATATTTCAACTCCTAAAGAGACAGAAAGTAATATTTTCAAGAAAATTGTCCCTTTTTTACATTATTCACATCACAGGTGCTTTCATCCAAAGTAACTTCCTAGGATTTCAATATTTGGGATTCAAGTCCATGATGAGGTTAGTGCTGTAATCTACCATCAGACATACACAAACTCTCTTTACCTCATGAGGACATCCACCAAAACTCCATCCTGAGTACCATAACACAAAGAAAACAATAACATCACAGTAACATCATAATGACTGAAACATCACCTGAGGATCACCTTTCAAAATAACCAAAATTACAACAACAAAAACAGCCACAAGCATACCAGCACTGAGAAGTTGTGTGTTTAACTGTCATGAAAATAATGTTGCAAAGCAAAGAATCTTAATGAAAAAGCTTCATGCAAAATATAATTTCTTATTTCTGTCTTCTGATGCTGAGCTCAAAATGTTTTTATGAGATTTGTGCAGACAGCTGTGTGTATTTTGTGTAATTTGTGAGGACACAGAGATGTGTCTCATGAAAACAACGGCAGCGGATGAGAGGGGAGACCTAGAGTTCATAATGAAAGATTTGCAACATATGCATCTGTGTGAGATGCTGTGATGAGTCAAACGCTCTCTGGCTTATAAAAGCCCACGTAAGGACAAGATCTGTGTTCTCATATCTCAGTTTGTATAATTACTGATTTTAGATACGAACAGAATTTAATCTGAACTCTCTGTGGAGAGAAACAACTCTCAGTGCTTTTTCTCTTGAATTTAAACACACACACACTCCCACACACACGTTTACTCATCTGTCTAAATGGGGATATTCTACAGACTTCTATCGTTTTTATACACACATAGTTATAAAGCCTGTAACCTAACCCTAACTCACACTCTAACCCTAACAGAAAATCTTCTGCGTATTTACAATTTTAAAAACAATTGCACTATATTTTTATAGCAGAGGAGGTTTTGCTGACTTTTGGGCACAAATCTGTCCCCATCATATGATTAAGTAAACCGACACACGCATGCACACACACACAGCTGGACATTGAATACTTTAAGAATACTTAACTGACATCTAAATCCTGCTTATAATTTATCACAGAGTCTAACTGCAGATTTCCCAGAAAATATTTTTTTCTCAGAATTTGCTCTTTTATAGCTTGGGAGACCTGGGCTACTCAGTTCTTTTTCGTTAAAGTATTAAAAGTAGAGTAGGCAATTTCAGAGAAATTGTATAATTTCTCTGAAATTATTTATATAAATATATTTATATAATCATATAAATATATTTGACCACTTTACTTAATGATTGCTCTCAGGATGTGAAGAGACTTTAAACCAGCATAACAAAACTTTTTGGAAAAACAAATGAGACAATTGCTCATAAAATCTATATATGATAATATAAGATCTCATCTGAAACTTTAAAGGAGGCACATGTGAGAAGCAGGAGACTTTCAAGAACAAAGTCTCCCACTGATCTCCACTGAATCTCATTGGGGTGTAGGAGAGGTAAGTGAGATATTAAAGATCTCATTTGAGATGTTTCTTTCCTGTGGGCTGAAAATAAAAGTTTTAAGGCAGTGTTATGTGTCTGACTTTGGTGAGCAGTGAGTCTGTCGGTGGCTGATTTAAAAGCAGCTGTGCTCTGTTTCTTATATAACTCTTCATTTGTCTTCATCTGCAGCAAACACAAAAAAGAAAATATTATACAACAGACAGAATGTTTATTACCTACTGTCTGTTGATAATCCTATAATCTGATTGGTGGAGCAGATTAATCTGTCTGATCTGATTGGTCGTACTGTACATGCTATAGAAATACAATTATAGCCAATAGGAATGCTCAGAATACTTGCTCACTACTTACACTACCTACTACTAATGTCTCTTTAGAGAAATGACCATACGCCTCTGGGCATCTAATTCAGTCATACACTATATACTTAAATGAGGGAAGACCGATATCTGTAAAATCACTGGCTAAGATTACAATAATACAGTATAATTCAGATCAAATTGTGCTATAAAAGAAGTTTCTCCAGATCACTTCAGGTACTGCACATATACCTCCCAACACTCTGTACAGAGTCCCTCCCCCAGGGAATTAATACTGTTTACCGATTGACTCGTTCTACTAGTAGGCGGGGCTTCATTCACTAGAGCGGCCAGTAATAGAACTGAAGCATCTTGTTTATTCTATAATCTTTGCTACTACTTTATAAAGCTGCTATGTAAAACAACATACATTATATAACTATATATATGGTTTGAATATATATATATATATATATATATATATATGTATAACTGGTTTTAATAGTACAGTAGAAGGCCATTCCAAACATGACCTGAAATCTGCATGCATTAAATCTTAACACATGCTTTGAGAAGCACCTGGATTCAGCTTTTTCTCTAATGCAGAAGCTGGTCGCAGACACACGTGAATTATATCAGTTTGATGTCAGATTCATTATAATCTGTCACCCTGCTCGACTCCATACGTTCAGAATCCAGACTTTGGCAAGAGTGCTGCTAACAAGCCAATAAGTTACACAGCCGTGCTGTTCTGGAAAATGACAGTAAGTTTCTTTCAGCAGTGATGCATGAATCTTCAGCACAGAGAACACACTTGCTCTGAAAGACATTTTAGGATAAACAGATAAACCTGAGAAATCACAGGAAATGCAGTGAGACAGTATGCACTCATACTGTCTCACTGAATTTAGGCCCAGGGCAGATACAAAAAAATACAATGGCAGGAAAGTTCCCAAAAGACATCGATTGGGGTCAACCTGGTTCACGAATCAGGCCAATAAAACACCCACACCTGAAAGAAATTTTCCAAGAAATAGAGAATAGCAGCAAAGAAAGAACTTCACTGGAGATGGGTTTACCAGCCACAATACACACTGTTCCACTTTCTAATCCCTTACACCTACAAAAACCTACCAGCGTATCTGCCAAAACATCACAGCTACACACAGTTATTGTTACAACAGTAGAACCATAACTATACGTTTATATTTTTTTAAAAAAAATATGGTGCTTGCCCATAAAAACACCTCATCATAGTTGATAAGGAGCTGTAAGCAGTTGTAAGCATGTTGCTATGAGGGTTACCAGGGTGTTCTAGTGCCATTGCTGAGGTGTTTTTATTAGTATTTGCTAAAGAGGTCACAATGGTTGTTGGGTGTTGCTAGGGAGTTGCTAGGGTGCTCTGGGTGGTTTCTGTGGTGTTGCAAACTGGCTGCATAAAGTCACAAATGCAATTCTGAAGAAACTAATATGAGTCTGAGGTATTTATTGATGACTAACCTAGAAATACACAGTTTCACAGTTGTAAAATGGAAAGTAGTTTTTTATGCATTATGTAATTAATTACTGTGTTAAGTAATGTTTATGTATTAGAATTTTTACAAATATTATAGTTACCATGGTAACAGTTTGCAAGGACAGGTTCTAGATTTTAGTGAAAGAGTGTGAAAGTATTTCTAACGAATGATTCTAGTGAACATTACTGTGCTGATATTTGGTGAATAGCAGATAATACACTGGGTACACTGGTTAAGCTGAGGAGCTGCTCACCTTGTACTGCACTGGCTGTGCACCTCCTCTTTACTGGGGTGGAAGAGGTGACACGAGACGGCAGTGCCAAACATCCCCTTCCTAGTGCCCTTCAGCCTGGCTTTCTTCAAATTCTCCTGAGACCAACTATAGCCACCGGAATAGAACAACACACAACCCACACCTTATTTACCTCATAAATCACAACCAGCTCTTGTAAAACCCATTAGAATTCCAGAGGGAGCCCATGGCTTAAAAATGCTAATTTCTCTTCCGGGTTTTCAGGACTACAAACTGAATGGCTCTATTAGTACTACACTTTATAGCCCACGTTTGCACTGCAGGCAAATGGAGGCAAGAGTCTGACCTTCCCTCTGATCTATTAAACTGTGTTTCAGATATACGGTAACTTATACATTTAGGATACAGAACGTAATAAATACAAATTAGCATCACAAACACACACAAACATGGTGTGTCCTTCATTCTGAGTTCTGGAACGAACCACACAGCTGTCAGGCCAAATGAGTTTTGTTCAGCCCTCATTGTTTTGTCTGAACCCCCAGAGCAGAGTGCAGGTCATTATATGCACCTACAGGGGGCGCTTCAGCCCTAGCTGGACTAAACCTCTGTAAGTGCAAGCACACTTCTGAGATCACTTTAAAGTCGTCATCATTGCTCAAAATCATTTCAGTTACCCAATGTGACATTTAGTGAGACAAAATGTAGGAAATAACTTTTTATCCCCAGAAGTTGAATTTTGATTTCATGTTCACTCTGACTATTTTTTTGGAAGCTGTGTTTGCTCCTGCCTGAGTCTAAGAGAGAAAGGGTGAACTCGACACAAAACCTCCGTATGGATTACAGGGTTTCTCAAACTGACCCTGTATGTGATATAAACACACACACACACACCCTCAGAATGACAAACAAAGCATATTCTCAGTAGAACTGACTGAGAATGTAGGCACAGTTTAACCCGCAAGCCCAGGACTGTCTTGTTACAACAGTGCCCTCTACAGACAGGTCAGAACACTTACATCTGAGCTTCAGTCTTGAGGAGTTGAGGACCATCCTGCAGTTTATCTCACTGCCACATAAGAAGTGATTTGATTAAAGCTGAGTCCAGCATCTGCTGCATTATTGTAAGTGAATGCTGAAATATAACAAAAAGACTAATTAGTGAGGGTTTTGGGTGCTGACAGTAAAATGGATGAGCGCTGTGCTTTGTGACTTTTTAAAATAATGTACTGATCATCAGTCATGAAAACAGCCACAGCACTAATGAAGTAGAGCAGCAGGGCATTAGACAGACTGCTGCTAATGGACACATATGACCTCTCCTGACAGACACACACAGATCACGCAACACCACACAGATCACGCAAACACACACAGATCACGCAACACACACAGATCACGCAAACACACACAGATCACGCAAGCACACACAGATCACGCAACACACACAGATCACGCAACACACACAGATCACGCAAACACACACAGATCACGCAACCCCACACAGATCACGCAACACACACAGATCACGCAACACACACAGATCACGCAACACACACAGATCGAAACACACACAGATCACGCAAACACACACAGATCACGCCACACACAGATCACGCAACACACACAGATCACGCAACACACACAGATCACGCAAACACACACAGATCACGCAAACACACACAGATCACGCAACACACACAGATCACGCAAACACACCATCAAACACAAAAATCACTCCCACCGATACAAATACAAACAAAATACGAACAATCAGAAAACATCACCACACAAATCACGCAAACAATCAAACTACACAATCCCAACCACAAGATACGCCCTAAATGAAACACACACAGATCCCACACAGACGCAACACACACAGATCACGCAAGCACACACAGATCACGCAACACACACAGATCACGCAAACACACACAGATCACGCAAAAACACACACACAGATCACGCAAACACACACAGATCACGCAAACACACACAGATCACGCAAACACACACAGATCACGCAAACACACACAGATCACGCAAAACACACAGATCAGATCACAGATCACAGCACACACAGATCACGCAACACACACAGATCACGCAAACACACACAGACAGATCACACAGATCACGCAACACACACAGATCACAAACACACACAGATCACGCAAACACACACAGATCACACACACACACAGATCACGCAACACACACAGATCACGCAAGCACACACAGATCACGCAACCACACACAGATCACGCAAACACACACAGATCACGCAAACACACACAGATCACGCAACACACACAGATCACGCAAACACACACAGATCACGCAAACACACA
>JAZGTH010000010.1:1190000-1380000 GCA_036877525.1 Chromobotia macracanthus
TCAGGTGAACTCTGCACTGACTGTATGATGTCATGTAAACAGATTTCTAAGGTGATGCCTTACAGTAGGAGGTACAGCACTGTAAGAAGATGCTTTTATTAATTGAAGTCATAGAAATGCGTGACATTGGTGACTATATCAGCATCAGACAGTACTGTATTTAATCATTACAGCAGTGGCCTGGTTTGACTGAAGGTATTAAAGGTATTTTACACTCTTCAAAATAAAGGTTGTGTTAAAAGAGTGTTACTCTGATGCCACAGAAGAACATTGTTGAACATTTCTTTCTTGCATTTATATAGCCTGTTGAACCTTTCTTCATCCCCATACATTTTGTGAATGATTAATAGTGTATGTTAAAGAGTACGTGTTTTTTAATTGTTGACTTTTATCTTTACTCTGCAGGCTGTAAGATCAAAGCTCTGAGAGCAAAGACCAACACTTACATTAAGACTCCTGTGAGAGGTGAGGAGCCCGTGTTCATAGTGACCGGCCGGAAAGAGGATGTCGTTACGGCCAAGCGTGAGATCCTGTCGGCGGCTGAGCACTTTTCTCTTATCCGAGCATCACGGAACAAGGTGGCATCAGGCCCGGGGCTCAACAGCATTCCTTGTCATCCGGGTCAGACCACTATCCAGGTGCGGGTGCCGTACCGAATGGTGGGTCTTGTGGTTGGCCCAAAAGGAGCAACCATCAAAAGGATCCAGCAGCAAACTCACACCTACATCATCACTCCAAGCCGTGACAAAGAACCAGTGTTCGAGGTGACGGGCATGCCTGAGAACGTTGACCGAGCTCGAGAGGAAATCGAGGTGCACATTGCTCTGCGTACGGCCAGCAGCGTGGACACCGGTGTGGATGACGATGACTTTCACTACAACGGAACAGACGTCGGCTTTGAGTTGGGTGGTGGCGGATCCTGGCTGTTCTCTGGTAAAGGTGCTCCATGCGTCAACGCTAACTATTGCAACAACAATGGAAGCTTCCATGTCAATGCTGCAGGTTATTGCAATGACAGTTCCAGCTCTCCTGGAAGCAACTCCAGTGAGTCTTACTATAGTGGCAGAGGTAGTGCAGTGGCAGATCTCAGCCCGGACAGCCCTTACAGCAGCCTGTATGCCAATACAGGAAGTACATTCTGGTTCAGCGATACTCAGCTGCCCCTGGGGTCCGAAGATACTCCTGGATTGACCAATCAGCAGGCGGTGTGGAGCACCTTGGAGCGTGGAGGCGCCAGTTTTCCGACTACACCACAGCTTTCTCCGTCCCTCCTTACTCATCTGTCTCCGTCTCTTCCAAAGACTCTGCGTCATCCGCTGGTTCGGCTGGTGCAGGAGAATTCCCAGAGTCTCCCGGCCCTCGGTTCTGCCTTCTCCCCATCCAGCGACAGCATGGGCTCCAGCTCTGCCACCAATGGATGTGTCTACACTAACCACAGTCAGGTTCCTGTGTGCGTACAGTGTAGTGGTGGAGACAAAGTCTTAGGCGGGCAGAATCATCTCTGTTCAGAGTCTTCCAACTCCATCTTGCAGAGCACATAAAGTCCTAGATATGCCAAACACAAAGAAAGAACGAAAGTCCATTTACGTTAAAGTAACGATAAAATGGGATCACAATTAGTAAACTTTTTTACATTGATACTTTTTCATTCTTTACTATGTTTGAATAACTGGGAAGTGCAGGTTTAGGTAATTAGATAAGTAAAGCCGAGTTCATCTCAAAGATTTCCCTTGTGTGTTTAGCTGCTCATCACTGTATGGCAAGCAGTGCTGTAGAAGTGCTGAACTTCCATCATATACGTTTGTTGTTTTCTTGTTCATCAAGGTATCAATCTCGTGTTTACATTGTATGTGCCTGATTCCATGTCAACTTTATAGCAGTGGTGCCTGGACTAGTGTTGCTGCTGTGAAACTACTTAAAAAGCACTTGTGGTTTTGAGTTTATTTCCACGTTAAAGCTGAGCAGCACACGGCCAGCAGCAGCTGACCTCACTTCCACCTCATAGCCCTGACAACTGTACTATAAACATCATCATCATTACAAAACGTAAAGGGAAATTCATGTAAATCATTTGTGAAAGCGCTCTCACTAAAATTGGACCACCTTCTTAAAACACAAGATTAATGAATTCATGTAAATGTTTACGTAGCCTAAATTATGTTACATTCAGTTCAATGGAACAGTAACATTATAAACGATTTACACAGTTCTTCTTATGTTTCAAGAGTAAATACCAATGTTGCATAAATTCAGTTTGACAATTTATGTAAGAATTATCGACTGTTTTGTAAATATGCCCCAATACATGAATGACTCCTTTCATTGCCTTAACTGAGCAGGTCCTGAAACGGGTCATTTCGACCCAAGTGGATCGTTTGGGTTACAGATAACAGGAAAGGCATAAACAATCACATCTCAAAGTCCATATTTTGTGATGCCTTTCTCTTGGTCTCTTCCACTAAACTCTGAGAAACCCAAAGGCGTTGGCATCCATAACCTCTCAAAATTCGCCTAGAAAATTGTTTCTTTTTATACTATTTTGTAGTTTGTAGTTTATATTCATATCCAAATATACTGTATACTTATTAAGATTAAAGTTTGTTTGGTCAGCAGCTGATTGCTGTTTTCTATAAGTATTAGCTTGTAGAGTATTGACTTTAGGTACTGTAGTGCAGGAATCCCACACCTGCATGTTTCGATTCTGAAAGGCAACAAAAAAGCCAAGAATCTGATCTATACACACTGCATTAGGTCTGCGTACTACCATATAATGAACAAAAGTCCAAAGTTAAACGTAACAAGGAATTTCTGTTTATAAGAGGATTTTTTTTACCGTCACACTGCTGCAATATTTCTGTATGTGATAATTTGACTGTTCTTTTATTATGTGTGTATATAAATTATATATATATATATATAAATATATGTAGGGACATGAATACAGATAAGTTGTATTATTAAAGTTTAAAATATATTTTATGATAAATGGCCTTATTGTCCTGTGGCCAAAGCACTGATATTATATATTTGCTGTAAAAAAAGAATTAAGATTTTTATTTTTCTGATATTAAAGTTCCTTAATAAATTTTCATTTAACACTCACTGCAGGTGTTCAGATCTCTTCAGCTTCAATCACATCAGAAATGAATGAACAGAAAAACTGAACAGAATGATCATTGTGAGAAACATGATGCTTTATAGATCAGTACTCACCTTTTCCATCGTATTGTATAGTTTGCTCTAATTTCCATAGTTTTCATGTTGTTTTTACCGAACTACCAGTTGCTACAGTAATGGTTTAGCTGTAAAACCAAACAGAAATTACTGAAACATTTACAGCTGCAGTAAGCTTTATAAACCACGGTAATTTTACTGTTACAGGATTTTTAAATGTTGTGGTGAAATCCACTAATACATCTCGCACCTCACAGCTTCACTAAGAAATCGCTCAAACAGGTAATGAGAATTTCAGCATATAAACTTGAATTAGGTTTTTTCTCAACAGCCGAGGCTAAAAGGTTACCATGGTTTTGTTTTGTGGTAGTTGCGGTAACAACTGATATTTTGTTGGAAACTATGGTTATCAAGTAACAATTGGCATTAAAAGCATTTCAGGCAGCATTCTGTTGTGCTACTTAATTACAAACCAGATCACAGCATTTAATAAACTGTTTTACAAGCCACTTAGTATTCAAATGATCTTTTTGTTTTAGAGACGTTTTCCATTCTGGTGGTAAATTACACTGATAACTGAAATATAAATTTGTATTGATTACTGTCATACTGTATTTACAGGAAAGGGACAGTGTGACAGTCATGTAGTAATATCAGCCTCCTGTTAAGCGGATAAATTCTGTTGTTGATGTAAAAAGAGTTGAGTTGCCCTATTAAATGACACTGGAAAAAACATGGGTCCTGAAAAACCTGTTGTCTGTCACTCATCCACACACACTTTAACCCACGCTGTGTGTGACAGGCTGTGTTAAGACCAGAATGCATGCATTCTGCATTCTGCGCAGTATATACTATGTATGCAAAATAAACATTTAGTACACTGTTGTCCAATGACCTCTATGTTAAATACAGCTAGTAGAATCTGGAAATCAAAAAGTGATTTTGCAGTCCTAATTTTGTGAAAAAAGGCCTTAACTGATCAAACTCTGAGTTCCAAAGTAATCTACACATATATATATATAACATCAGGTTAATTAATTTCAGGAAATGAAAGCTAAGTTAAGAGCATTGCATTGTGGGATACCATACCCAGCTCATTGTGCTCTGTTGTGTGCTCGTCATCTGAGTACCGCGTATACAGAAGCTGTGCGCAATATACATACTGCAAAACTAGTATGGTAGCATGCTACTCTGAACATGCTCAGATTTAATACTGCTATTGACTGCTGTAACAACAACAAGCATCACTTATATAAAAGAAACTCACACAAGAATAAGAATTCAAGACAAAATTGTTTGTCCAATAAAGCAGTTAGTATTAAAACGTGGATTTGGAATTGTTTATAAAAGACAATATACACTTCACTCAAAAATTGAACTTTTTGCTAACTATTCTCAGCATTAAAGGGGTTCTTCATGAAAAATGAAAATTAACCCATCAATTACTCACCCTCACACCAATACTAGAAGTGTATGACTGTCTTTCTTCAGCCAAACACGGTCAGAGTTATATTAAATAATATAGTGCCAGCTTTATAATGGCAGTGAATGGTGCACAGATTTGTGAAAAGAAAACGATTCATATTTTGAGTGTACTGTAGTGATCAAAACGACACGTTTCAACGTAAACATGTTTCAGTGAGTACAGCAAACACTGCCACATGCCGGCTCCAACTTAGAATCTCATTTGTCTCTAGCAATTTATGGGCTAATTTTCATTTTTGGGTGGAGTACAGCTTTAAGCATGTCTGAGAGTCTATAGAATGTTTAATCTCTGCGAGAATCAGCACAACTGAGACAGTGATTCATTATATTGAGACAAAGCCCAAACGCATTCAATCAGTTTGAGCATATAAAACCTTTCACAGAAGATATAGTTTTTACAGGAGATATGAAGATACCAAGTTTGATATAAAAGAGTGAACATTAGCTTTACAAAACAACAGATTAAAAACACAAAAAACATAAATATTTGTCTACGTCCACAATGCAACATTTGAGGAGTGACAAATGAATTTGTTTATATCTGGAAATGGCTTCAGCATTTATTCTGCTATTCCCAGGTACTGCTTTAGAAGCAGATTGAAAAAAGAGGTGGAGATCTGCACCACACACAAATAAGAACACTTGTATTGGCGAATACTAAAGCAAAATGTTAAATGCTCTTCATATGTAAATCGCTTTGGATTAAAGTGTCTGCTAAATGAATTAAAGTAAATGACACTTATAAAACAGCAGCAGAACATAATATAATCTGACAAACTGTTAAACAGAAACATCATTCATTCAGAATTCAGTTTCATTACCAAAGCCAGCTGCCATGTACAACAGAATGAAGCACTCAGAAGTGAAGTGACACTGTATTTAGCCACAATGTGTATGTGGCCACTAAATGTTTCTGGATGTAGGACATTAAACACAATATAATGCAATACAAGTTATTTCCTCTGACCACAAGAACAGCCCTGTGTGAGTCACCTTGGATTGTTGAATGTCAAACACAGTTTTACGTGTCATTTTGCAGTGCTTTAATGAACAGTCCTGTCTGATCTAACCGAGTTAGTGTTTAGTTGTACTGCTGGTTTTGAGAGCTATGACAGATATAAAGAGATATGAAGATCTGTCAAGCAGATCTGTCAGAGGTCAGTGTGGGAATGGTCAGTTCTGAAGGTTCTAGAATCAATCCAGAGGTTGGGGGTCAGCTATAGGCATGGTGTGCAGAACCTCATCCAAAAGCTGAAGGGCTCGATGCAGATGGATCTCAATCCAACATGGTGTTTCTTTAATGCTCTGCCGAGGGTAATCGGGACCCCAGCCTTTCACAAAACTCATGCGAAGAATGCATAGACGCCGCAGGTCATCCACGCCGATGCCCGCCGCAGCTGACAGACCTGAGAGCGAGCCCATGTTACTGTGTTAACATGATGCTAAGATTCTTTCTCATACAAAAACTATACAAAACAGACAAACTAGTTGCTGCATTTGACAAAGTTTCCGGCTTTGAATCTTTAAAGATATATAGCAACTTAGTAGCAAGTAAATGAGTGACTTAAAGGTGCACCAAGCGATTTCTGATATTTGAAATCAACACCCAGTCAAATCAAATGTGCTGCTATGATATGATATGGCTGTACGAATGAGTGAATGGTAACTGGACTCACTGATAGCAGGAGCAATCCCACCCACTGATCCAGGACCTGAAATGTGTCCGGCCACTGCAGCCGCCTGCGCAGCTGCTGCAGCCTGAGCCGTAGCTGCCTGCTGCTGCATTTGCCGATGACACTGACGCAGATCAAACACCTGCAGACAAAACTCAGTCGTCGGATCATATAATCTGACTCTAATTCTGAATCTGATGTGTGTATGTTACCTTGATGTAGGCACTGGGGTAAATTTTATGTACAGCGTCACCCGGAGCTCGCCCTGCTTCACGGTCCAAATAATAACTCTGAACAAACACAGCGTGATCACTGAGACAGCGCACCCACACGTCCCCCTCCCCTTTACACTCCAGCTGAACTCCTTTACCAATGTGAAGCCTACAGAGAGAGAGAGAGAGACAGAGAGAGAGAGAGAGAGAGAGAGAGAGAGAGAGAGAGAG
Source organism: Chromobotia macracanthus (assembly GCA_036877525.1). Taxonomy (NCBI): domain Eukaryota; kingdom Metazoa; phylum Chordata; class Actinopteri; order Cypriniformes; family Botiidae; genus Chromobotia; species Chromobotia macracanthus. Next base: position 1,196,776 of record JAZGTH010000010.1, read on the forward strand.
AGAGAGAGAGAAAGAGAGAGAGAGAGAGAGAGAAGAGAGAGAGAGAGAGAGAGAGAGAGAGACTTTATCAAAGCTTATAGAATTAACAATATGTCACTCTTTTATTACTATAAATTGGGTCCCATCTTCTAGCAGAAAGAGCCAATCATCAGTCGCTAAACAGAGTGTTGGGAAGTATCTGACAGCCTTTATTCATGCACAGTAGCTGAAGAGAAGTTTTAATAGCACAGTTTGAGCTTAAGAAACTGAATTTATGGTACTGTTGATTTCCGTACTAGCTGCCGGGAGGAACAAAGGTGGCTGCCGAGTGCTGAGACTTCCTTACAGTGACTTTGTCTTTATGTCTTAATCAGAAACGACTTCAAATGAGACTCACACCCACACATGTGATGTAAGGTGTTATTACTGATGAAAACCTCACCTGGCTCTCTCGATGGCCTCTGTGCGGTGAACACTGCTCAGCTGGCCAAGGCAAAAGCGATCTCCACCCGACGGGTCCACGTAACCATCCACCGTTACGATTGGACAGCTGGAGGGAACCTTAAACGTCTCGCCCACCTGAAGATCCATTTCAAAATAGGCAATAGAGCACCAGTAATCTGGAGCTGAGAGACACAGAGCAGTTACAAACTAACCAGCATATCTAAAACTCACTTTTCATAGTATGATTTAAGTGTAGTCTACAATGCAGTTTGGGCACTGCACAGTACATACTTTGTAGTAAGGTAGTATGCCAGTATGAAGACATACTACAATATTAAAATATATAATAATTTTGTTGCATATGTTGTGCATTTGCACATATAGATGCATACTTTAAATATCAACAGGAAATAGAGTCCAGTCACCTTTGGCAGGCTGTTTTAACACACTATATGATTAATGATGCATCATCTCACAGACTGTATTTTTGTAGTACAGAAAACGGGATGTAATCTACTTCCTCACCTGGATGGGTGGATATGGGAGGTTGGAACGCCAGTTCATTATGTACTGACCCTGAGATAAAGAAACATTTACCAACAGTAAACCACACAGCAAACTGTTAAATGATAAACAGTGATATTGTAGCTATGATGTGATAGAGAACATCATTTCATATTATGTAATATTATCACTCACAGTACTGGCCCGTGTGAGGCAGGGGTGGATGATGTTGTAGGTGGCCGTTCTGATGGGGAATGCTGGCAGGAAAACTGCTTCCTCTGGGCCATGAGCTGGGAGGATCTAACACAAATAAACATGCAGATATCTCACTTTCATAGATGTACAAGCTTTAAGACAGACCTCAGAATTGTCTCTAAAATCAGAACGCAAACACCCTGTCTCTTTTGAAAGTCTGAGTTCATACAAATATCTGCCATGTATAAGGAGGAAGAAGTTTCTCAGAGAAGGCAGTACAAAAATATGATAAAATGACTTACTGGTTAGACCGGCAGCCATATTGTTAAAAGCAGAGGTGGAGGCGGAGCCTGTTGAGGCAGAGCCTGTGGAGTCAGCTGGTGGCAGGAGGGCGGGGCTACTGAAAGCCCCTGGCGGGGCAGTGGAGGCAGCAGTATGCTGGATGGTTTGAATACTGTGACTCCCGTCAGCAGCAGAATGTGACAACTGCCCCTCAAATTCTTCCTTTACTATGAGCTCTCCACTCGGCCCTGTGTGAACACGTGAAAAGCGACGTTATCACTAATCTGACGTAAAATGTATTAAAAATTCAATCTTGATTTGACTGGTTATTATGTGGGAGGAAATCGACTGCAGAGGACATTCTTACCTGAACCTCCCAGAGAAAGCACAGACAGATCTAGAAATTTAAAGAAAGAGCAAAAATGAAAACAAGCACGTACACACTCAACGCACTGTTGGGCGCACAGACTTAAAAGGACATAATCTGTGGTACTTGGAACAATGTCCATGATAAAGTTCTTTTAAATGGCAGTGAAAAAAATGGGAAAAAAATTCACCGATGCTCGGAGACACGACCCTCTCGTAGTGGTACGGGTTCACACACACGCTGTCGCATTTCAGATCGAAGGCAAACTGACAGTATTTCACATGCTTCAGCTCGTTCTTGTGCAGGTCTGGCCATCGCCACAGTCGTGCATAAATCACATGAGGAAAACCTTTACGACCAGCCACCTGTAAACACATTTACACTTAAACACAGCACGACTGTGCCCACTAACCAGTCTCTGATAGAGTGGAACACAAAATAAAACCGAAGTCAGCATGGTAAAGCGCTCACAACCCATTTAACTGTCATAATGCGACACCTTTCCTAAGTGATGTCAACTAAAAAGAGATATAGTTTAAAGACAGGCTTTACATTTGGAGGAACAATTATAAAGACAAACCCTCAAAATAAACTGTATTAAGCAAGAAAAGTGTCAAGTATCTGTTTTCAGCTCTAGATGGTAAATGATGAGTGATGTCTTTTTCTTTTTAAAAAGTCACTTACACTCGAGGAGTTTTTTAACAGATAAGATAACAGAAAGACAGATACAAATAGACTGACAGAGATTAAAGTACAGATACGATTACAGTAAAAGTACAGTAGAGATTACAGTAAAATCAGGTTGGGTTTCCATACAGTAAACTACAGTAATTACAGTTACAGTTTAAATACACACCTGCAGCCTCCCGTCCAGCGTGCGCTGTATGGTCACACATTTACTCGGGTGAGCTCCATTAGTAGTGATGGCGGAGATCAGAGAGTCTAACTCGTCTTTCTTCTCTTTCAGCTTCTTCACTAGACTCTCGATGGCTCTCTTGGCGAAGGACTCACTCTCTCCTCCCTGACGGTGACACATCAGGCTGTGGACGATGCTCAGACACGCATCATTACTGGAGGGTGTGCTGGAGACAGACATCCTGCAGGATCACAGGTGAGGAGAAACAAGCCAATGTCCTGTGAACCTCCTGAGTCTGTCTTCACACCTGTGTGATGAGATGAGGTCCACAGCAGGCTGAAAGTCACACACACACAAAGTTTATCTGCATTTTGTTTGGTCAGATATACAGTTATATGTATCTGTATGTATCAGTTATATTACGTTATAGATAGAAAAATAGATCAATGTAAGCAATGCAAGAATCTAAGAAGTGAAGAACTGTTTTCAGTTTGTTTTAATTAAAACATGGTATATCATAAGTAGTGATGCTTAATATTTATTATCTCATTCATATATTTATTATCTCAGTCATATATATATTATCTCAGTCATATATATATATATATAGTCGTGCATCGGTCAGTTTAATCAACATTTTTGTTGTTTTCTTGGAAAAGACAAAGTAATGATAAGCCCATACCAGCAAACAGGGACTGTTCTCAGAACATTGACTAAAGCTCTTTTAAGGTTCTCTCAGATATATCAAAAACGTTTTTGCAGTAACGTTTGTACAACGTTTTGAACGTTATATGTCATATCGAAAACGTTATCTTTACAAAACGTTACAGAATAAAAAAAGTTTAAATAACCTTATTAGAACCATTTATACATCGTCCAAAAATACTAAATATTATTAAAACTGTCATATTAACGTTGTAATTGCTGAATGGAAACGTTATTTAACGTTCTTACAACCTAAAATTGTTAGCTGGGCAGCAGCCCCATGAAATCAGCCCAGTGAGTTAAAAATACATGAAATACACATTATGTTAGTTGTGTTATCATTATAATACACATCATTACATATAATAAAAACGTTACGATAACATATTTGTAACATCTTTCACTGAATCATAATAAATCACATTTCTCTCTGACAATAAACCGATCGCACTGTGTAGCAGACGAGCTAGCTGGCTACCTCACCCAGACACAGTCACACACGCAGAAGAAACGACAGCATCATTAGTTCAGTGCTGAAATATTGCGTCAAAATGAAGACTGAACGACAGATAACGACACAAAACTCACGGATCATGGCGCACACGACCGGAAATCTCTTCTCTACGTCAGCGGCGTGAGGTCATCGCTGCCGTGACGTCACGGGCTGAGCTCTTGAGCCCCGCCCTCACTGCTCTTTAAAGACGTCATGGCGAATGCAGTGCGTGCTATACGTTGTTCAGAACATAACATCATTAGTAATATTAACACATTTCACTGCACAAAGGTAAACTGCACAACAGAAATTGATAATTAGGGTGTATTTGTATTTTGTATATTGATCCATTTTGATTCTCTTATCTGTGCTTTTGTCCTGTCAAGCTGCTGTCACTTGTATGTGCACACACACACCTGACAGTAAAGCTCATTCTGATTAAAACTGTCTACGGTCCTCTGATGGCTTTACCCTGTGAAAGTCCTTTCAGTGTTTCATATTAAAGCTTCATTTCATTCTATAACTGATTACTTTAAGTCCTCACAGATGCTCTTGTAGTCCACGTGACTCAAAAACACAAGACTGCTTGCAAATTTAAAGGTAAATCTAGACCAGTCTAGTCTAGGCCATATTAGAGGCATCAGGTGAAGCCTTACCAAAGAGTCTGCTTAAGAGGTCAAATGATTAACATCCCACTAACACATCAAAAACTCCACTGCTCCTGAATCTCTAACAGAATCCCAGTCTGTTAACACATTCATTCATATGCATTCATATATTCAGCTCTAAATCAACACTCTGTAATGTGCTAAAATGTCTTTATTTACTGTAAAAACAATGCATTAAAACACGACTGTAAGTGTAACAGGTTCACTAATGTGACACATTCTTCTTCAGTGCAACAGGCAGCGTGAGAAAGTCTTCTGCGAGAATGACTTCAGTTCCTGATCCCTGCAGCACAAGCTCTGCCTGTCTCCTCAGCTCGGTCACATCATCGTCTCCGTCCCGACGCAGCGTTTCTGGTTTGTAGCGTTGACTGAAGTGATGCAGCACCAGCATTCGCACCCCGCAGGCGAGTGCCACCGCGGCAGCCATGCCGGGAGTACTGTGCCCGTGTTCGACAGCCTTCTCCTGCTGCCCATCCTCCAGCGTGGCCTCGTGCACCAGCACGTCTGCCCCCTGACACGCCCTCTTAAACCCCTGCCCCAGTGCCGCGCTGCAGTCCCCGAACACGCACACTTTCCGGCCCTTCAGGGGCGGCTCCAGCACCTCTCCAGCTGTTAGCACACGGCCACTCTCAAGCGTCACAGGCTCTCCATTCTTCAGACGTCCATAAAGTGGCCCCGGCTTCAAACCTGCCAGAGGTAAAAGATAACTTTCAAGTGACAATTCACATGCTGTAGGTTTTTTAACATGTAATTTATGAACCCAAGGTCATTATCTTACTCATAATATGTGATAACTGAAAATAATTACACTTATAAAATAATGTGGAAGCTTCACATTTTTTGTTCACGCTCTTTTTATGACAGTGGTGGCAAATACAAAGTATAAAATACCAACAGAGCAAGAATAATTGCAGTAACATTGCCCTTTTGACAGAAACTATAGTTGGTTACATGCCCAAGTTATTTTGCAGGTTACTTTACATGTTGAAGTCAAATGAAGCCAAGCCAACATTTCCGGGGAAATCAGACCCGACAGCTCAAATTATAAATCATTATTAACTTACTGATGTGAATCAGGGTAAGGTGAGGAGATCATGTTGGACACTTACTTGTCACGAACTTGCTCAATAACTAGTTTTTGTTTATTTTTAACCAATAAAGTTACAGATTGTAGCTTTATTATTTAGGTTTAAAGGTTTGTTCGGATTTCTAAGTATGAGCAATAGTAAAAGTAATGCTTCTCTTCAAGAAACGCATTCTGACCTCAGAATAACTCACCTAGTTCTTTCAACAGTTCCGTGTTGAGGCGTCCTGGACGTTCTTTCTCCTCCACCGAGAACCCAAATGAAGAAACCCTGTGGAACAACCTAAACGCTTTAACCACAAACTGCTTGTCATCAATGAGGCTGTAACAGTCAGTGTTGGGGTCCAGCTGAATGGTTCTGCCGGGTTGTTCCTGGGGGTGAAGTCCATCACTGCTCCAGATCAGTGTGGGATTGAGACGCCCCTCCACAGGACACTGATCATCTGACGTCTCCAGCTCATGAACAGCGTACGGGAAGAGCAGCTGGGAGCCGGAGAGCTGCAGCGCCACACGCAGGAAGTGTCCTAACCCCTGTGGGCCGTAAATGTCCACACGGGAGACAGGTTGATCCGGCTGAGGGTTCAAGTTCAGACTGATGGTGCATAACAGTCCCGGAAGACCAAACAGATGATCACCATGGAGATGAGATATAAACACTTTGTTGATTTTGCCTGAACAGAGAAGGTGTTAGAAGCTCACCAGAAGACTGAAAATGTGTAACGCTTCCATTAAATGTAGGTGAAAAGATAACACTAGCAGTTATGGTATGACAAGTATGATGATTATGTAGTGAGCACAAAAGATGCATTTTAAAACATAAACCCTGTGATAAATGTTATATCTGCCCAAATCAACAATTACAAACATCAATGAAACGTTTCATTTTATAAAGAAAGTCATATGTCAACACAGACAATAGACAAGCATGTCAGTATTAAATGTTCAGCTAAAATATAGATTTAAAAAATAAAAATAATTACTAAACATGAAGACGTGCTTCTGGATCAACATTTCATCTATCAGATCGGAGTATTAGGTTTAGGGTTATGTTAGATATTCCACAGATATCATTTTCCTCTGGTTAATGGTTAAGTCGTGGTTAAGGTTTGATTATGGGTGCACTTTATACTGGAACTATGCTTGTTCCAGGACCTAAACAGATTGATCCAAAACAAGATATGATACTGATCCAAAGTCAGTGATGTGCTGATAAGCGACAGTCTCACTTGCTTTCAGGTGACTTCTCATTAACTGAGTCTGTGTTCCCTCTCCACAGTCGAACAGCCAGTTTTGTCCTTCAGTCCGTAAAACAAGCGCCGACGCGCCGCGGTGAGGAGACGGATATGCCGAGCCGGTCCCCAGGAAGGTTACGTGCATGTCCATCCCGCCGTAACGCGCGTGTGAAGCGCTTTAAACTCTCCCCACGTCCGCTCAGCCGGAGCGCTCACTTCCGCTGTGACAGCGTCTTGTGCTGGAGGTGTTCCCAATGGAAAGGGAGCGAGATGTATACTGCGTAGTGTGCACTATGTACTGCGTAATGTGCATTATGTACTGCGTAATGTGCATTATGTACTGCGTAGTGTACATTATGTACTGCGTAGTGTACACTATGTACTGCGTAGTGTACATTATGTACTGCGTAATGTGCACTATGTACTGCGTAATGTGCATTATGTACTGCGTAGTGTACATTATGTACTGCGTAGTGTACACTATGTACTGCGTAGTGTACATTATGTACTGCGTAGTGTGCACTATGTACTGCGTAATGTGCATTATGTACTGCGTAGTGTACATTATGTACTGCGTAGTGTACACTATGTACTGCGTAATGTGCATTATGTACTGCGTAGTGTACACTATGTACTGCGTTGTGTGCACTATGTACTGCGTAGTGTACATTATGTACTGCGTAGTGTGCACTATGTACTGCGTAGTGTGCACTATGTACTGCGTAGTGTGCACTATGTACTGCGTAGTGTACATTATGTACTGCTGTGCACTATGTACTGACATGTACGCGTTGTGTGCACTATGTACTGCGTAGTGTGCACTATGTACTGCGTTGTGTGCACTATGTACTGCGTAGTGTACACTATGTACTGCGTTGTGTGCACTATGTACTGCGTAGTGTACATTATGTACTGCGTTGTGTGCACTATGTACTGCGTAGTGTACATTATGTACTGCGTAGTGTGCACTATGTACTGCGTAGTGTACATTATGTACTGCGTTGTGTGCACTATGTACTGCGTAGTGTACATTATGTACTGCGTAGTGTGCACTATGTACTGCGTAGTGTACATTATGTACTGCGTTGTGTGCACTATGTACTGCGTAGTGTACATTATGTACTGCGTTGTGTGCACTATGTACTGCGTAGTGTACATTATGTACTGCGTTGTGTGCACTATGTACTGCGTAGTGTACATTATGTACTGCGTTGTGTGCACTATGTACTGCGTAGTGTACATTATGTACTGCGTAGTGTGCACTATATACTGCGCCCACTCATCTTCGCATCATTTGAATCTTCACACTAGACCTGTATTCATTCGCTCAGTACACACTACGGGTAATGCATTACACTTTTACGTGTTTTACACACGCATTCCCGTGTGGTCATCCGTGTTTAAATATGAAATCTCACCCGACAGCGGATCTGTTACGTACTTCCTCAATAACTGATTCTTGTTCATTTTATCCACAACAGTTGGATTGAGTGCAGCTTTAACTAAATCAACAGATGCATCATTTCAGCATAGTGTGTGTTTAATAAAAAAGGCAACAGATGAACAATACTACAACAGACTACAACAAACATCGGAGCAAAAGTCTTTAGTGCACACACAGATCTGAGCCGAGTGGCTTGACTCTACACACTGATGTTGTCATGGTGATGGAAAGTAAGATGTCAAATGACTGACTGAGGAACAGCTGAGCTGTAAATGAAATCATTTCAGTGCTGCTGAAGAAAATGAAACACTTTGTCCTGTTTTCAAACTCCTACCGAGGTAAAACTATAAATCATGATAATGATACATCTTTAAACATGTCTGTGACCTTCAATGTATGTGTTGTGTTTCATAATGTACAGTGTATTTATTTTATTATGTATCTTCAGTATTTCTGCAACAATGCAAAAATGTGAAAAGATCAATTTGAACTGAACTGACTCTCACCGAATACAGAACAGCATGTAAAAATGTTGAACATGTTAATTGTAGAAAGACATAAGCAGGCACTTTTAAGGCAATACCACAGTGACACATTAGCTCTGGCTACAGCTATAACCATCACTAAATCACTTTATTACACAGATATCTGAAAAACACGATTCTAGACAGTCAAGCATTTTAGAGAAACTCGATATTTCACACAAGTAACCAATTTCCTACACACAGAAGCACTCTGCAGCCTCTGTCTTGTGACTTCATAATTTTGACCCATATTTCACATTCATTTATTTGCAAGCAGCCATGTAATAACTAGGATAATGTGCAGTCAGTCATTTTTATTGCAGAATAAAACCACTCACAATGATACAAAATATGTCTGGCTTTAATTTTGCGATAATGACTGGCTGACGGTACATTATCTTTATTGCTTCTTCTACATTCAAATAGACAGTTTGAGAATCCTAAGAGTCCACACAGAATGGATCTCAGCTAATCCAAGTGTGGAAATAAATGAAGCAATAAAAAACATCAACATAATAGAGTCTTCTATCTGATCGTCATATCGGCTAAAAGGCCGTTACACACACAACAGAAAACAAACACAATGAGAACATAAAGCATGACATCACATCAGAAACAGATATAAAATCATGAGGAGAGACAGGGCACACTCTACATAAACTCAACACTGGAGCAACAGCTGTATTAAACCTGATGTATGAGTGAAACCTACAGAAACATGTCCAGGTCACATTTTATCCCAAAATCAAAAAAGATCATTATGAAAATGACATTAAGATTTAAACAACAGAATAATTAAGATATGATCTAATTACATGAATTACTGTTTTACTGCAATAAATACTTCTGTTATTTAAATCAGCAGTACAACATATCAGTACAACGTGCTGTGCACGTCTCATAAATGACGCAATGCAAAAAAACATAAAGGTTTAAATTTGGGTCGAAATGTGACTTAAACAGATTTCATGAGATTCGCTCATATTATTGAAATTACAATTGATACAAAGGATCAGAAATATATATATAATCTATATATAAATACTAGAATAAACAATAAGATGCAGAAAAATATGGAGTGTTTAAAACAATATAATCAACTCTCATCAGAATTCCTTCATTTTGTTCTGTTCTCTGTGTGTGTGTGTGTGTGTCTACTCTACTATAGGGCTGTGAGAAGCTCCAGGCCAGTCGTACATGTCAGGCAGGAAGGAATCATAACTGGTGTTCCACACAATCGATCTGACGTAAGAATCTTTATCCTCGGGTTCTGGGTACCGGAAAGCCATTCCCTTTGAATATACATACTCCACCACCTGTGCATAAAAACATTAAACAAACTTCACTATACAGACATCCTGTTGTTCTGTAAAACATAATTTCCAAAACCTGGATCATGCACAAAACTGGGGTCATTTGTGTCCTATTTCATACAATGACCTTCAACACTTATGTTTACTTCTGCTTAAATACAGACACACTGTGTTCTACAAACCTTCACACACGCTCACGCACTAACACGCACACATACACACACAGATCTCACCTTAACAGCCATCTGTAGTGACACCTCTCTGATGTTGGACAGGGGTGGATACAGTCTCCCCTGACTCAGCTCCTCATCTGTGAGCTGATCTGCCAGCGTCTAAACACAAACACCATTTTTATCAAATCAATTTACAATTAAAAATGCAACCAGTCTACACAGTACAAGTTATACAGGTCATTTAGAGCTAAGAACATGAATAGGGTTGGAAACGTAACAGGAATTTATGGGAATATCTAGGAATTGATGAAGGTGAGTCATATGCTGACAGAGCAATTTTTTTATATTTATGTTTGTAAAATGACAGTTTGTAAAAATTACCCTAATTTTTCTAGTTAATTCCCTTTAACTCCCATAATATTCTAACTTGGAATATTGTCAAAATTCCCCAGCTTTGCAACCCTAAACATTGATGATGTATAACAGGAGTTCAATTTAATTCATCAACAGTCAATTAATCACTAAACATCATTAAGACATTAATCTAAATTATTCAATTAATTGGTAGTTAATTATAATACTCAACATCCATCATTTTTTTAGATTATGATATAAGAGTAAGTAGAAATTCTATTTACCGGCAATACAGCACAATATAGTACGTGCAATACAGTACAAGATAAAAACAATGCCATAAGATTTTAATGTGGGACTGTAGGACAGACCACACAAAAGTGATGTGTAAAGCTTGTCTTACACATACTACAGTGAAAAACTCTTACATACAGTAAACAGGGTTGATGGTTGTACATGTACCTTTGCAGCCTCAAGGAAAACTGTGTCACTGATATGTCGAACTCCACTGAGTATGACAGCCAGAGCCACACCTGAAAACACAAAATACTGGTAAACCCCAGACTGCCTCACCCAGCAACCTACAGATCTCATTATACATTTGACATTGATCTTTCTGAAAGATCAAACTGTTAAATAGAAGCAAACTAATGCTAACACTAGCATTAACACTAACCACTACTACATACAACTGTAATCATCTTAATAACCTGGGAATATGTAAGCATTGTTGCCCTGTCCTGGGATCAGTATAGTGCCATCTTCTAATGTCACGGGTCCAAATGGACTTCCACTGGCAAACAAACAGCGACCCTGCAGTTCAAGAAAGAAACATATCTGTGTATTAAATGTGGCATATTAATAATAAATTAAACCAATGTGCAGTCAAATGCTGTTTAACCTATCAGCTATTAGAACCTGTAATTATAAACTAATTTATCATTTCAAAGCTGCAATCCGTTAAAAATGAACATAAATCAGTTATTGATCAAGTACATGACAGATGAGTGTTCAGCACGATCTCTTTATCTTACCCTGATTCACAACAGTAAGTTTATAATGATGATTTATAATCTGAGCTGTCATCTGATTTCATAAGAAATGTCTGTCTGTAAACAGAAAGAAGATCTGACTGCTATATCACATGTGCAGATGCTGTAGATGATGCAGCGTCTGTATGTTGTTCTTACAGCAGATGTTCAACATTTAAACTTGTCATCCACATTAAGAAAATAACTTCACAAGTAATCTGTAATTTTATATTTTAAACAGAGATGGTGGTGGAGAGGCAAAAGTTATGGTTTGTGGCTTTAAGTCTTTAACCCTAAAGATATCTCATTTGTGTGTGAGACAGAGACCCTTTTGTCTCTGAATACCTTTCAGGCGTGTTACCTGTGTCAGACCGTACGCATCTTCTGCTGTGCACTCAGCTTTGGCAGTGGGGTTACTCAGAGCAAATATGATTGGGCGCTCATTCAAACTTCCCATGGCTTTGATGACATCATGAGTGAAGAGTCTGCCAGCTCCTGCCACACCTGATGTAACCAACAACTTGTTTTACATCTAATGTTTAACATCTAATGTGGAAAACAACATGCAATAATGAAACACATGACCAGCCACGTCTCTAAATGAAAGCCTGAAATCTGCTGAGTTACGGTAAAGATTCACCCAAAATGGGAATTCTCTCATAATTTACTCACAAGTATATGACTCTTTCCTTCAGCCGAACACAATCTGAGTAACATTAAATAACATCACAGCCCTTCCCAGGTTAATAACAACAGTGAATGGTGCCCCAGGTTTTCAAAGCTCCAAACAGCACATTTATCCATCATTAAAGTAATCAAAATGACTCCACTTTGTTAATTAATGTTAATTAATTAGTATTTTGAGCTTATTTAGCGACCTTACACACCATACACACGTAGGATGACATGAGTCAATTATGAGAAAATTTTCATTTTTGGGTGAACTATCCCTTTTTTCATTTCATATTTGAGGAGATTAACCAATCATAACACAAAGAATGTCTTACATACAGAAGTCTTAATAACCTGAAATAACCTGCTGCAGAAGTGTATGTCCTGTGCATGTAAAGTGTATGTAAAGTTTAGCTGAAGAGAGGCAAATCGACAGATGCAGAGAGAGAAAGAGAGAGAGAGAGAGAGAGAGAGAGAGAGAGAGAGAGCAGCTTGTCTTACCGATGATGGCTGTGGGTTTAATAACATTGACCGCCTCTAAGAAGCTTTTCACGTCACCTGGATTAGAGTGAACAAACGCCTCCTGATTACTGTCTGTCTCATATGCTCTGCCCTGTGACACACACACACACACACACACACAGACACACACACACACAGACACACACACACACAGACACAAAACGCAGATAAACACACAGACACAAAACGCAGATAAACACACAGACACAAAACGCAGATAAACACACAGACACAAAACGCAGATAAACACACAGACACACACACACAAAACGCAGATAAACACACAGACACACACACACTGGGATATTAGAATCAGTTGGTAAACAGATTTTCTCTTCCTGTTTGAAGCTTAGGAGTATGTGAGTTCAGACAGTCTGAAACTAACAAAAGAGCTGAACTAACCACAACCCTGATTCTGGTTCTTGAGAGAATGAAGACAAACTTACTACTGGTATTATTTGGGAAGTGCGATTTTAGCAAATCCGTTTTTTGGTTGTTTGATTAGAAAAAACAGTCCAAAGAATTGATTCACAACTGACCAGCAGAACAGTCGCATGCTCATGTTAGCGTGTCTGTTCACCTGAACTAGCAGACCGTATTTGTCAAACATCCAGATCTTCTTCCTGGCATCTGCCTGAGACATTCCTGCTTCCATCATTGCCATGACGATTAGATTAGCAATTCCAAGAGCTGCCTAGAAAAATCCAGTTGAAAATGGTTTATTGTTAAAACTTATATTAAACTACACCAAATAATCTACACAGGCTTGTGTAGCAATGATATGTGTGTGCGCTCACCTCTCCAGCCCCCAGAAACAAAACTGTATGTTCAGTTAATGGCTTTCCGATAACACGCTGAGCTGCAAGTAAACCTGCAAGAGCCACTGAAGCAGTTCCTACAAACAAACAAACAAAACACAGATAAACAGTCACTGAAGCAGTCCATACAGACAAACAAACAAAACACAGATAAACAGTCACTGAAGCAGTCCATACAGACAAACAAACATAACACAGATAAACAGTCACTGAAGCAGTCCATACAGACAAACAAACAAAACACAGATAAACAGTCACTGAAGCAGTCCATACAGACAAACAAACAAAACACAGATAAACAGTCACTGAAGCAGTCCATACAGACAAACAAACATAACACAGATAAACAGTCACTGAAGCAGTCCATACAGACAAACAAACATAACACAGATAAACAGTCACTGAAGCAGTCCATACAGACAAACAAACATAACACAGATAAACAGTCACTGAAGCAGTCCATACAGACAAACAAACATAACACAGATAAACAGTCACTGAAGCAGTCCATACAGACAAACAAACATAACACAGATAAACAGTCACTGAAGCAGTCCATACAGACAAACAAACATAACACAGATAAACAGTCACTGAAGCAGTCCATACAGACAAACAAACATAACACAGATAAACAGTCACTGAAGCAGTCCATACAGACAACCAAACAAATAAACAAAACACAAAAACAAAATTGCTCATTGTATTTGTTTACCTCCAGTACTGGAACTCACCCTGGATGTCATCGTTGAAGGTGCAGTACTTCTCGCGGTACTTCTTCAGGAAGCGGAAGGCGTTGTGATTCCCAAAGTCTTCAAACTGGATGAGTGTGTCCTGTCCATATTTATCCACCACAGCCTCCATGAACTCATCGATGAGATCGTCATAGCGCTGAGAGCGGTCGCGCCGCTGGTACAAACCCATGTAAAACGGATCCCTGAGTAACTTCTGCAGAACAGACACACCAAATCAACTAACCATCAGCTCCTTATTTGTGTATCGCAATTTATTTTTCAGATTGTTTTGCTTTAAATCAAAGTTGTAATGTATTTGTTGGTTTGATTCCAGGCTTACTCTTTATTTAAACATATTTATGTTCTGAAATGGCTATGAAGAAAATAACTGAGTGTTCAGCTTTGTACAGTTTTAAAAAAAAAATCATGTGACTGATGATGAACGGTTTGGGCATGAATATCAATTAAACAACCTCGTTATCTGTGCCCACATCAATGCAGACAGGCAGGCAGCTCTCGGGTCGGATTCCGGCACAGGCTGTATAGAGACACAGTTTTCCTACAGGAATACCCATCCCATACACTCCCAGATCCCCCAGACCCAGGATACGTTCACCATCCGTCACCACCACAGCCTGGAAACACACAAACACACATCTGTTCCATTTCCTAGTGAGCTACACTGATATCCACTGCCTACATAAACAGCTACTGTCCGGGTTCAAAATCTGAGACATACTTTAACACCTAAATCTTAACTCAGAAAGACCGAAATACCTTGACTGTGGTTTCGGGCCAGTTATCCAATATGGAACGAATGTGTCCTTGATCCTTGATGGAGATGAACAGACCTCTGTGGAGAACATGTTGTTATATTGCTATAAATCAACCTTTCTCCATTTCTCTGGCATGCACACACACACAAACACACACTTATCTAAATGGGGACATTTCATAGACTTCTATTGTTTCTATACACTACTAGTTATAAACAATATAATCTAACCATAACCCACATTCTAACCCTAACAGAAATCTCTGCATTTTTACTATTATTTAAAAAACTTTATTTTCTATATTTTATAGTGTTTTTACAAATGAGGGTGTACATGTATCTTATTTTAATTTGAATTTATATTTGCAATCTTATTTATCTACTTGACATTTGCTGTATTATATAAATATATTTCGAATTGTATTTTTTAATCTTACAATATATTTGATGAACATTTAGATGAGCTGAAACGAACAGCAAACCCTGCAAACAATCTCAGATGTGATTTACCAAAAACATTTATGGAAACTGGGAGAGGGCGGAAAATGTTAATGTAAAGTAAATGACAGAATGAAGCTAATGAGTATAAGGTAAGAAACTGCAGCTCACTTGGGCCGACGGAAGATGTGTCCATACTGGGTGCACGCGAGGCCGACGGTCGGCGTGTACACTATAGGCATGAGAGCTTCAATATCTTCCATCAGCACACGGTAGAAGAGACGTTCATTCCGTTCCTGGATTCCCATCAGGTAGATGTACCTGCTCAAACCAACCGAACGTTCTTAAAGATAAAGCCTTTCGCAATGTACTTTATTTCTGTAATGTGACATTTGTAAATGAACATTTATCAATCAGCCTGTCCAACAGCTCAAGCTGTGGTGCATAACTTTTGTCTCTCTACTGTCATCCTGTTTGAAAAACAGGAGAAAATTTACTGTTGTGAATCAGGGTAAGGTGGGTAGATTGTGTTGAACACTGATCTGTCATGTACTTGCACAAAATTTTGTACACACAAAAAAGTTACGGATTGCAGCTTGAAACAGATCCTATTCTCTGGCTCTTCAGAACATGTGACCTCAGTACAATAGTGAAGTGAGTGTACAAACTTCTGCAGAGGGTCGGACATCTTCTTCAGGTTTTTCTGGAAGCGCATGGCCTGCGTGTCCTGGGTCTCGATCTTCGATGGCAACAGACCATGAATGCCCAAAATCTGCCGTTCCTTCAGAGTGAAGGCCATGCCCTGAGAGCAGACACAAGGACCCAGAATCACACAGCTGAAGAAGGCAGAGTGGTGCATAGCAACACCATTGTCAGGGTGTTGCTATGCAGTTGTTGATTTAGGAGGAGTGAAGCACCAGTGTTTAACAAAATATAAAAACCGTATGAGCAATAGTAATTATGAGTATGAGCAATAGTAATTGTGAAGCATGACTTCACTTACTACAGATAAAAGCACACACGCACGCGCACACACACACACACACGCACGCGCACACACGCACACACGCACGCGCACACGCGCACACACGCACGCGCACACGCGCACACACACACACACAAAGAGAACTGCAGATGGTCTGATGTATTGTTATGCAGAGGGTCACACAATATGGTAGAGAAAAGATCATACAAAGGCTTGTAAACACTGGACCAGTGTGTGTGTGTATGTGTGTGTGTGTGTGTATGTATGTGTGTGTGTGTGTGAAACCCAAGCCAGGGTCTACACTAAAAACAAAGTAAAACAGTGACCAATAAGAGTCAGTGAGAAGGAACACCCATCTAACAGCCCACAGACGGTTTACATTCACTGCACATTCCATGTCTGTGTGCATGTGTGTGCATGTGTGAAACCTGGCTCTTCTGCTGAGTCACTTCACTAATGCTTTCCACAGCAAAACAAGCCGGGTGAAAGGCTATTTCTCAACAGAAACCCAACTAACATTTTTAGATTGCAAGAACATTTTACTAACGTTTCCATTAAGTAATACAAACGTGAACATATTAGGAAGCATTCAAAACATCCAGTTTTGTATTCACATTATTGTTTGGTTATAAGAATGTTATTCAAACATTTTAATTCTGTACCATTTTTAAAACATTACACTGACAACTTTAAAATAATGTTTTTGATATATGATAAGTAATGTTAAAAAACGTTCTGCTAATATTACTGCAAGAACTTTTGCAAACATTGAGAGAACTTTAGAGAGTTATCTGAGAATGTTCCATGTTAGCTTGGAAGTGGAGTAGCATGACAATGAAACGCTTTTATTTCACACTGCCTTGTGCACACACCCTTACAGAGTGAATAAGTGAATTCAGTCCATTTTCAATGACCCAGTTAAAATGACTCACTGATGTGTTCTGGTTTTTATTCAAGTAAATATTTACTAAAACACTGCAGTACTTCACAAAGTTTTGGATTCTTCATGATTTTATCTTTAGTTGTATTTAGTTTGTTGTATGTTGTCACACTACTTCTCTTTGTTGTTAGTCTGATCAATACCGTTTTGATTTAAAAGCAGGGCTTTTTTATCCATTTTAAATCCATCTGGATTTAATTGGGTTGTGAAAAGTGTCTTGTAGATACCAGAATGAAGCTGTGATGTCTGAGGAGAAGCTGAGGAAAAGTCAGAAGGATTCAAAACATTAGCAAAAAAACTGAGTGATAAGATTTTGATGAAACATTAGGAATAAAGTTTGTCTTTTGGAAAACAAGTTCATGAGTTCAGTTCTGATTTGATCTCAGCTTTAAATAACTTTTATACTGTTGGCTTTGTTGCAAACAATTCTTTCACCCGGCTTATAGCTAACAGCATGAAAAGGTTTCAGTGTAACTACCCCAATGCTGCAATGCATGATAGGGAAAAACAGGAGCATTGAAACAAAGACACAGAAGAAGAGAGACAGACTGTCTTCAGTGTAACCTTGTTGGTACGTGGGTTCAGCATGAGAGGTTTCCCTTTCTCCTTAGTGTGAACCCATCGACACACACTCACACACGGCCTCACGCCGCTGCTCAGTCTGGACAGCATAACTGCACACCTGCAGGACAAAATACACACACACTCTGTTAATCAGTCTTAATATTGAAGAAAACTAAGATTATTATAAAATAAATTACTATAACAACAGTAAGTTTATGATAATGTTTTATAATTCGAGCTGTCACGTCTGATTTCCTGGGGAATGTCAGTTTGGCTTCATGTGACTTCAGCATACATAAAGTATGTAAAGTAACCTGCAATTTTAGTTTCAAACAGAGATGACAACAGAGAAGCAAAAGTTACGGACTGCAGCTTTAAATCAATTTCAATTCTTTTAAAATATATATTTAACAATTATAAAATATACAGTTATTTAAAATAAAACAAAATATATAGAAAACTAACTAAAATATATTTAAAATGAAATAAACAACATACATTTCACATTCTTTCTGGAAAAAGAAGCACATATTCGAACCAACATTAGAATTAGGTTTTGGTTCTCCACATATTAAATCCTGTTTAATTTTTCCTGATAATAGAAAACAGAATGTATGAAGAAAATAAGAGCATGTTGCCTTGAAGGAACTGTAACAAGACCAAACAGAAACCATGAACCATGAAGAGAAACGACCACAAAATGCCTTTAAATGTCCTTTTTATTTGGATAACTGATGATTCAATTCACAAAACAGCAGAATCAGACAGATTCTCGTGACTGCTGGTCTATAAACACACGTCAACACTGAGGTCGTCTGCTTTGGCTTCATGTACAGGAAGTGAAACCGGTTCAAACAGAAAACCTGTCCCTTATACAAGAAATACACACTGCCAGCCACTCCTGCTTTCTCTTGATCAATTTATTATACTGATACTATACAGTATCATTAAAGTCAAAGTACACAACAGAGGAGGCATGTGTGCTCATATCAGTAACCACACATAATGTCCTGCATTTGTGTGTCTTTTTAAAGGGTGCAATGATCTGAACTGAGCACTTCACATTTGTACGCTTGCATTTAAAGGGATAGTTACTACTTTAAAATCAACAAGGAATAAAATACATTTCTGTTTAAGGTTGCATTCAATTAAATTCATCCTCAATTTGAAAACTTACTGGCCAGAGAGCAGCTGTCTATAATATAAGAAATGCCCACAGACCTGTAAAACAGATCACAGATCATACTGATCAATCCCAGTTAAACAGCCACCATCCTAAATCTACAGTATCAACACACCAGAACATCTTTTCATTCCCATGACCTTTAACAGCCCAGCTAAACAGGGAATGTTCTCAGAATGTTGGCTTACGTTCTCTAAAAGTTACCAAAAATGTTCTTTAAGTAACGTTAGTAGAATGCTTTTCTAACGTTATGTATAACATATATGCATCTATGTTTGTTACTTAATGGAAACCTTAAGGAAATGTTTATACAACCTAATACTTGGCTGGGTAGCTGGGTAGCTTATAAATAGTCCTTTCCAGGGTTCAAACCTGTAACCTTTGATATACCACCCTAGACGTTTATCCACACAGCCACGTTACTACATTTATTACGTGCACAACGGTGATCATTCGGAGATCTTTCTTTCTGGGGGTCCGAACCTGCAACCCTTTGGTTAGCAAGCCATCTTCAACCGATAAGCCTAGTGAAACGATCCGTCTCTGAAACCGTTATTCATGCACCATAAAGCCAAAGAGCAACAGGTGTAGATGCAATATATCCACAATAATACGATGATGATGATGATGATGATGATGACGATAACAATAACTCATGAATCACAGACTAATAAGATCGTGACACTACATGATAACCTGATGCGGTCGCGCTCTTAATGAGCTGACAGCCGGTCTTCAGCTAAGCTAACCTCCAGAAAGCTCAATATATTGACTGCAGAGCTCACAGAAGGAGCCTAAATCAAACCTCACCTCTTCCTTAAACGTCCCCGAGCCCGGTAATCAGCCCGGTAAGTGAACTGATCATATATTACCGTGAACTGATCATATATTACCGTGAACGCACCGGCCCGACCGTCCGCTTCCGATCACCGCGCGCCGGCTGTGAGCCTGAGCGCCGGTCTCGAGCACTGAACCCTGTGACGCGCCAGCCAATCAGAGCGGAGCGCTGAACTTACCGTAAATCTCCACATAGAGCGCAAAGCTTTAGTCTTTACTTCTCCCTCAGTTTGAATGCTTATATAATCTATAACTCATAACTATAATCTATAACTCATAATTATAAACTTATAGTTTAAACGCACGCTTCAATAAAAGCCTTTATTTATTTTTAAGAGTGTCAGAATGGATGAGATTTATCAGAGCAGAGCGCTGAACTTACCGTAAATCTCCACATAGAGCGCATATAAAGTCTTACAGTAAGTTCACAGCACAAAATGTCCCACACAGCTTGTCTTATAGACCAACAAGAAAACAAAGACTGAACAGTGAATATTGAAGTTATCTATATGGACGTTATCTATAATATTATCGATCTATTTTTATTGATCCTACATACTGGTTGATTACTTTTAATTAATCTTATGATGGCGAGCATTTTAATTAAATGAAAGTAATTTCACATGACATAAATAAAAATACAAAATATTCAGAAAAAAAACATGTATTAGGAATTATGATTCTAAACTTAACAAATCTGTGCCACAACAGTGTTCAACATGTAACGAACGAAAATAACGAATACTTTAATGAAACAATATTAAATAATCAAAACTTGATTCATTTTTATAAAAAGCAAATATTTTGAACATTTGTGAGTTCAGTGAAAACGTGTTTAACTGATTTTGCTTGAGAAGAAGAAGACGGTATAGATGTGTGCGCTTATTTTCATCTCGTACACAAACGTGCGCATCACTCCCGACCAGCAGGGGGCGCCGTTAACTAAACTTAGTGGAGTAGTTTAATGAACCTTCACTCAGTGGATTAATCATTCAACCATGTTGTGTGACTGATTCAACCTGCTTACATTGTGGTATACCAAATGCTACTTAGCAACCGCATAGCAACCTCCAGCAGCCACGCACAACAACCTGCATTGTGGCAACTACGTGTGCATGGCCAAGCATCAATAAAAATCTACCCAGCTAACAATTATAGATTGTGAGAACGTTTCCCTTATGTTTCTATTAAGTAACTGAAGGGTATAAACGAAAACAAATCTGAAAGTTCTGTAGAAACGTCCAGTTTTTTAGACATTGTATTATCATTACGGTGACAGGAACGTTATTCAAACTTTTTAAGTTTTCATAACAATAACATACCAAACATATTTTCTCTCCTGCCCAAATTACTAAAGAGCACCTACATGATGAGCAGATCTCATATTCATGATGATCTGCTCTTAATTCTGTATTATATACTCTCACATTATGTTATTAAACATAAGGTCTCATGAGGACTAAAAGCTGTTGGTAAAGGGAACTGGATTTCACACAAAACTGCATGGGAGAGGCGCAGTAGACTCCACCTGTGCATGGGCTTGTCTAACTGTAATTCAGATTTTCACAAGATAATCTTCACTAAATCTATAAACACCACAGGGTGCAAACAGGGGCTGTCCCGGGTGTCTGTTTACACCTGCTAATAATACTAATAATACAGCTCATTGACGACTGGCCTCGCCTTAGTGACACAGTGTCTAAAATCTTAAATATTTCTTTTAAATCTTTTCCATTAGCCCATTTTTGAGTGGTTTGTCTGGTATGTCTTGCCTCGCTTATACAAAATCTGGTTCTCCTCACGCTTATTTAAGATTTATACATTTAATTAAGTTTGATTTATTTCTTTGTTTTTTAGATCTGCGTCTTTGATTATTGAGAATTAGCAATATGTTTTTTCAAACCATTAGTAATCTGGCCATAGAGAAGAGAGTAACACAAATCTTATGAGGATGTTCTTTGTTCTCTTCACGTAAATAAATATCACATATTAAATAAACAGCTTTTAATTATCAAAATAGACACACACACTTAAAGTGCAGGAAAGAATTTGCTTTGCTTTGTTAATAAATAGGTACAAACAATAAATATACATTATAATATTATAATATGTGCAATATATCAGCAGTGCCAGTGAGATCTCTGTGTACTTCTAATGCTGTTAAACCTGAAACACAAAACAATTTATCATGAGTAACAGACACTGATTGCTGTGTGTGTGTGCATGTATGCATGTTTATGTGTATGTGTTTGTGTGTGTGTGTGCATGTATGCGTGTTTATGTGTGTGTGTGTGTGTGTGCGTGTGCATGTTTATGTGTATGTGTTTGTGTGTGTGTGTGTGTGCATGTATGCATGTTTATGTGTATGTGTTTGTGTGTGTGTGTGTGTGTGTGTGTGTGTGTGCATGTATGCGTGTTTATGTGTGTGTGCGTGTGCATGTATGCATGTTTATGTGTATGTGTTTGTGTGTGTGTGCATGTATGCGTGTTTATGTGTATGTGTTTGTGTGTGTGTGTGCATGTGTGTGTGTGTGTGTGTGTATGCGTGTTTATGTGTGTGTTTATGTGTGTGTGTGTGTGTGTGTGTGTGTGTATGCGTGTTTATGTGTGTGTGTGTGCATGTATGCATGTTTGTGTGTGTGTGTGTGTGTTTGTGCGTGTTGCGTCTCACCTCTTCCTCTTTACACCACAATGTTCTTTTTCTCCAGTTTCTCTCTCTCATTAGCAGAACTCAGAAATGCTGCCTGAAAGCGGTGATGTGTTCTATAGCTGAAGACAAAACAACAACACAATATAAAACCATGTACACACTCATACACTGTACTGTGTGTGGATATATATGAACACTATCTGTAAAAATGTATGCATTTATGGTTTTCATTTTCAAACCTTTTGAACTACATCATATAGGCTTATGTGTACAATTATTTTGTTAACAACATTGTTCCTGCATGTGAATTTACACAACTAAACTAGATGTTTATTATATCCAAACGACGAATGATGCATTTCGTTCTTGTGTGTAAGATGTGTGTGTGTGTTTCACAGGCGCACGTTGAATGTCATGCTGTACTCACTGCACACAGATCATGAGTAAGATGGCCAGACAGCTGATGATTGACAGCACAACAGCCATGATGATGAGAGCCGTGTGGGCAGTCTCAGCTCGGCTGTCGTCTGGCTCACCTGACGTATGAAGCAGCTGGATTCCACAACGCTCACCATCATAACCTCTTTTACATCTGAAGCAATCCAAATAAAGAACCAATCAGATCCAATGCAGTGCAGCCAATCAAACCAAGCTAACAATTTTAGGTTCTAAAAATATTTAACTACTATATAAAGTAGTTAAAACATTCTACTACCTTTTTGTAAAACATTTTTTGTGAGAACTTTTAGAGAATGTTAGCCATTATTCTGAGAACGTTCCCTGTCAGCTGGGGAATTGGCAGCTCATTACAGTTACTGTAGTTCAAATCATTCTGCCATAATTTTTTAACAAATTCATGTTGCTTGGTGAAACCGAGCTAGCTGCTTAGTCTTAATTTGAAAAAAATGTAAGCAGTGCTTTAAACAAAACACAACATTGTTGTGTAAAAAGCAAACAGTACATTTCAAAACCTGTCTTGCACCTGACGTGAAAGTGAAGCGTTATATAAACGTTTCAGAATCTGTCATGATCCTTTGGAATGCTAATTTAATGTTCCTTTAACAAAACAGTTCATGAGACAGAATAAACACAGTCAACAAATGCCAAAAGAATGACTGTAGAGTTTCCTACACTCTCCTCATCTGTCACTGGTATAAACAGGTACAGTAGCCCTGCCCCAGATGTGTGCCATAGGTTAGGTCACTATTGTTATGGTAATTCTGTTTAGAGCTGTTAGTGATGCAGACAGATGATATTTAGCTGATTAAATTATTTAGAAATAATTACATTGACAGCTGAAGGTTAGCTAAACACACGTGTTTAATAAATATGACCACATCCAAATCATTTTCATTGTTCCAAACTCTTTTGTGTTTACTCAATTCACAAAGTAAAGCTGCAATCTATAACTTTCATTGGGATAAAGATGAACAGAAATCAGTTATTGAACAAGTACATGACAGATGAGTTCTCAACATCATCTCCTTATCTTACCCTGATTCACAACTGTAAGTATGACTTATAATTTGGGGGTCTGATTTCCCAGGAAATGTCAGTTTGGCTTCATGTGACTTCAACAAATGTAATAAAAAGTGCATTAAGTTGGTGGTAGAACGTTAAGGATAACGGCTTTAAAGTGACTTTGAATAAAAGTATGGCTGATGAACACAGTTGTTTGGAATGATTAACGTGACATTTTTGTAAGTAAATCTGACTTTATTTCATGAACCCGCAGAGCTCAGTGATGTTTTTCTATAGGTGAATAATGTGTTTGGATGCATCACTCACATGCAGACCGGCTCTCTCAGGTCGTGCAGGTACGTGCAGTGGCCGTGGATGCAGTAGTCCAGGTGAGAGGTCAAGCAGGGGTCAGCCGTGGTGCTTTGACTCTTATGTGTGGAGGAGATGTGATTTGGCTGAACAGAAGTGATATTTTTATTCTTCTTTCTTCCTTTGTTCTTTTTGCGGCCGGAGCGTCTATGACTTGTCTCCGCGTCTCTACTGACCTGATGTACTGAAGGACGACAATAAACATAAAAAACTTCAGTGTGTGTGCCTGTTTCCCAATACATTGTTTCCCAAAGATAGTTTTAAAGCATGACATTGGGCACATATCCATTACATTTTAAAATGCTAAAATATGTTTTAAGGGTCAGGATGTAGTAAAGCTGAAATCTGTCATGTTTTTTGGTTAAAAATGAACAGAAATCAGCTATTGAGCAAATACATAACAGATCAGTGTTCAGAACAGTTTCATTATTTTACCATGATTCACAACAGGAAGTTTATAATAATGGTTAATAATTTGATTAAATAATTTCCCAGAAAATGTCAGTTTGACTTTAACATACATAAGGCAAAGTATTGTAAAGTAACCTGCAATTTTATATTTCAAACAGAAATTATGTATTACAGCTTTAATAATTACACACATCTATTGATGGTCTGAAGTACCTTTAAGCAAAGTTGAGTCACTGAACATCTCTGATGGATCCTGATCGTCCTCGGATTCCAGATCTTCACCCACAGTGCTCTGAAGCCCCTCCCCTGATGATGACATCACTGTTACATGATCCAGCGCAGACGCCTGCGCGGCAGCCACATTTATGAAGGCAACTGCACTGCAAACTTCACACAAACCCAGACACACACAAGGCACAGGCCATTGTTACATCACAGCTGCAATGGGTGATAATATTGTGTGGAATGTGGAGCCATATTTAGTTTCAGCACAGTTAGCATTTAATAAGATGAAAGATTTCTTTATTGTATCAGAATGACATTTTAACCTCAATTAGCACAAATAAAGAGATGTTAATCTTCTAATATTGCGGTGTTGTTGAGTCATACTGTAAACACCCCGTGTATATTGTACTCAGTAGCCTAGCTACAGTGTTTGTGTGTTTGAGAGCGAGAACAAGAGTGAAAAGCTCAAGGAAAGACAAGAGCAAGTGGAAAACATGATGTGTGGATTAATGCAGCACCTGTCGCATGTACAATACAAAATAAGAGTCTTTTATATAGATTTCTTTTGCTGTATTTTACTGTACAGCACTCATAGGCCAACTGATAGAGTGAGGTCACACTTCAAAATCATGCAAAATTACTTTGGACCAGTTCTGTAACAGTTATGAGCAGCAGGATATGCCCTTAAATAAATAATTAAGTAATTACAAATAAAATGTATTGTTAACTTTCAAATGTAAAATATACTATCTATGCTAAAATACAAATAATTTCATTTCAGGTGTTAATTGGTGACTGCTGCTGTCAACTGAGTCTGCGTACAGTAAGTATAGTATGTTTAAATAAATGCATTATGCATGTGAGGATGCAGTCTGAACAGTGGTGCCTCTGATCTGTGCCACACACAGAAATTCCATTTCTAAGAAACATGCACACACCTAGGATGACCTTTCTAACGTTAGTGCGCATATTTCAGAAGGCTAAATATATATTTAACGCTGCAGTGTGACGCCCTAATCCTCTCTCCTTTGCACTGAACAATAAGCGTTTTATGACGTTGTACGTGACATTGCGGAGTTCTCACCTACACCTATTTGAAAGGAAAAGTCTGAGTTCACAGCTATTTAGAGACGTGTTACTACAAGCCGACGCAATCTCCCAAAGCCCTGCCTGTCTGAAAACACAAACACAAAAGCAGCATTCAGCTGAGAGTTTAAGAATTATAGACACTTTACACCGGAGTATTAACTGGAGAGTGAAGTTCACTATCCAAGAGTCTGCACCACTGAGTCTGTCTTCTGGGTAGAATAAAAACTACAATTATTAAATGTTATGTATAGAATTTACAATCAGCATGGAAGGGAAAACGTTAGAGGGTTCACACAGTTCTTGACCAATAAATTCCCATCACTTTTCCAAGTTTCTCCTTGTTTTTTATTATTAATGGATCAGGATTTTTCAAAATAATTTCATGGATTCCACTAAAAAAATTCAACGCAATTACAATTTTTCTTTTAAAACTTTTTAAAGAAAATGTGTTTTCACAAGTGACTATTCCATGACTATTTAGAATTTTATTAAGCTCCCGTTATGAAAATCACAATCTTACACATCTCCTGTTATTTGCAGTGTTTCCATGACCATATTATAAACCCTGAAAATGAGAGATGAATAAGGATGTAAGACGGAGAGAAGGATGGACAAAATCAAACTCACCGGCACAGAGCAGCAGAGAGGAGAGGAGGTGCAGATTCATGGCAGCTGTCAGAAGTTTCGTGCTGAGTTTCTGTTTGTCGTGTTTTTACCATCCAGGAGGAGCTTTTATAGGCGAGGGTTCCCTTTACGAAGAGAGTGAGTGTGTGTGTGTCTGTTTGTGTGAGTGAGTGTGTGTGTTCGTGTGTTTGTGTGTGTGTTTACAAATTTTTACTCAAAAATGTGCAAACCTGATTGAAGTCAATGGAATGTCCTGATTTATATAGATAAGCAAACGTGTGTGTTTATGGGCATCTTTTGTCAGGTAAATGATAAACGAGAGTGTCTCCTGTATTCATCCATTGGTCTTTCATGTCATTATTTGCCCTTCATTTTCCATTTCACGTCACTGAATGATGCTTTGTGAAACCTGCCTGTTTTATCACGCGCTGCTATGGAGATGTGAATGGGCTGTAATATTACACGTAAATAAATAAACATGAAAATTCTTCAGGCTTGTTGCTATTTTAATCTGTATTTGCGATGTGTTTTACGTAGGGTGTTAAATTGTTGGTTCAGATTTTGGAAAAGGGAGTCGTTTCAATTGAATTTGGCCTTTACATTTTTGGAATATTTGAAATGAAATATGAGATGCATCATGTCATCAGGTGTACAAAGAATGAAAAGAATTAAATTGCTGGAGAAAAAAGGAATGAACAGATAAAAACGGAGGCCAAAATACCCACAGTACACACACACACATACATTAGAAGTAGATAGCATGAATCTGTGTGTGTACATGGTTGCATGGGTCATTAGTTTATGAGTGTTCTTCCTGTAAAAAACTGCTAAATGAAGTACAACAACTGCAGAAACAACCTGTTGCTCTTAAAATGCCATGTAGAAACGTGTCTGTGCATCCTGAGATTAGTTTCAGCTGTTTGCTGTGCAACACGTCCCTCACATTGGCATGTTAATAGGTTTCTGCAGAGTCCAAAAGGACGAGAACTGCAGCTAATGACCCAGAACCCTTAACTTAACAGCCCATTAGATGCGTTTAAATCCTGTGGAGTGAATTTTTAACGTACACTACTGTCTTCGCAACTTCTGTATCATTGTAACAATAAATGGTGACACGTTTCAAATCATGTTTGTATTCTGATTCATTTTAATATGGCTTGCATTTTTTGCTGCCTTAAATTTTTAAGTTTAACCAAATTGGTTACAATTACAATTTAAAAATTTGACTGCTGTAGAGTTGTTAAAACTGTTATAAAATTGCTTATTTTTATCATTTTTATGTTAATTTTCATTCTTTTATGTTAGTGTAAAAATGTTGTCATGACTTAATGACCACATCATTTGTTACAGTGCAGTTATGTAACACTTTGGTGAGTTAAATGTGCTTTTATGTCTTAGACATATAACGTAAACTTAGTTTCTACGTGAAGACCCGTAACAAGTAAAAATGAAGTCATACAGTGATTATGAACAGCAGACCTACATACTGTTCTAAGGCAGCTCTGTCAAACTTCTCTGAAATGTAAACCAACTTGTTGGTGCAGCCCACTGTTATGTGTGGCCTGTTAGTGACACAAAATCCAGAGGATTAAAGTGCCGACGTCCCACAAGTTACAAAATTACTGGAAAAAATGACTAAAGCACAGAAAACCAGATCTTTCTGATTTTACTTGTTTACTTGTAATTTAAAAGCACCGGGGTGGAAACAGTATTGAAATAAAACAGGAGTGGAGGTCAGTGTTTTGTAATTACAGAACATCATAAGACAGCAGTTTCGTTGGAGAGCAAAATGTTCTACACACCCGTCTGAGCTTTTCAGTGATCATGTTTTTAAACATGCATTTTTGTTCGCAGTTCTTTAAATAGTTTTGAAACACTCTGTACTAACTTACAGTTATGACGCTATTAGTTAAGTGTATGTATGTTTAGAGAAGTCTAGAGAAAACACACATTAACTGGACTTTTAACCTAAAACCTTAGAGTCAATAAATAAGATTCAATGTCAGTTCAGATCAATAAAACCCTTGTGACAACTAGCCCCGCCTCCAATACTATTGTTTTCTTATGTAATGCTGTTTGCATAGTATGTCTCAAGCACATTCTTCACATTATTTTAGAAAAAAGACAAAAAGTTTTCCATTCATAAAACTACTAAACAGAGTGTTATATATACTTTATATTAGCTGTCACTGTCATGAAAAGTAAAACGTGCTGTTTGAAATGAAATGTCCATTATAATAAATATCAATAATTCATTCTGCAGTAATATGACTTTTGTCGGGGTGGGTCAGCATTTCAGCCGCTCGGTTCGGCGCATGCGCAGTGCGACTCTTCCGCATCGCGTAGTTCACGCTTCCTGATTGACTGCGCCTGGGAAAGAAAGCAGCGGCCGCGTATTTATTTACACTCCGTCCCCGTTAACACCGCAGTTACGTACTAATAACGTTTAAAAAACCCTTTTGAACGTTTTTGGGAAGTTCAGCGATGTCCAAACCTCCCCCCAAACCAGCGAAACCAGGTAAGAGGCGCGCGGGGAAAGTTTCACAAACTCCAGCACAAGTTGGATTCATTCATACGATTTTGCACCGTCTGCATGAGGTCGCAATAAAAGTCCGATGATGTCCGATGCCATCGACCAGAGTTTGTTTATCAGATCGTTTATCAGCACGTACTGGACGCAGCCGAGCTGTCTGCGCATGCGTGCTGGCGCTGGTCCGGCGCAACCTTCTCGTCCGTGTTTAAATGTTATTCAGCACTTGAAGACAACGTGAAGCACACATGCGAGATCTGCTGCATGTGGAACACGATTTTCTCTTTTCTGTTGATTGTGTAGCAACAGTTCCCTACCTAGACAGGAATCTCGGTCCACATTGACGCGCAGCATTTGTGGGGATCGTAGTGCACTGAAAAGCTTTCCTCGTTTGACTTTTCTAAGTAGGCAGCACATCGGCCCTTTGAAACGGCGAACCTCATCCAGCGGCCGCTTACTTCCCTTTATCACACAAGCTCCGCCATGCTCGCTGTGGGAAATGAGGCGGGCTGTTCGGCTGGATCTGCGGGCTGTTCGGTTGGATCTGCGGGCTGTTCGGTTGGATCTGCGGGCTGTTCGGTTGGATCTGCGGGCTGTTCGGTTGGATCTGCGGGCTGTTCGGTTGGATCTGCGGGCTGTTCGGTTGGATTTGTGCGTGGTTCATTATTTTCGGGATGTGAGCCTTCGTGCAAACTTTCCACAGTCAAATGTCCTGAAAGTGAAGTTCAGAAAGTAGGAGGTTTGGGAGGGGCAGGTTGTTTCCTGCATAGCAGCGATCCCAGACTTTGTTTTTAGAAGCCACATGGGAATACCTTTGCATGCGGGAAATGTCGTTTGCGGTGAAGGAAATGTCGTTTGCGGTGAAGGAAATGTCGTTTGCGGTGAAGGAAATGTCGTTTGCGGTGCAGGACATGTCGTTTGCATGCAGGAAATGTCGTTTGCGGTGAAGGAAATGTCGTTTGCATGCAGGAAATGTCGTTTGCGGTGCAGGACATGTCGTTTGCGGTGCAGGACATGTCGTTTGCGGTGCAGGAAATGTCGTTTGCATGCAGGAAATGTCGTTTGCGGTGCAGGAAATGTCGTTTGCGGTGCGGGACATGTCGTTTGCGGTGCGGGACATGTCGTTTGCGGTGCGGGACATGTCGTTTGCGGTGAAGGAAATGTCGTTTGCGGTGAAGGAAATGTCGTTTGCGGTGAAGGAAATGTCGTTTGCATGCAGGAAATGTCGTTTGCGGTGCAGGAAATGTCGTTTGCATGCAGGAAATGAAGTTTGCGGTGCATCCAGTAGTTTGTTTATTTATATATATTGACGTCAGCGGTTGTGGGCGGGCTCTTACCACATATCTGTGTCATATGGCTTGCATACATGTCAGCTAGCTGAAGTCTGCATGTAAGTCTGGTGATTTGCATAAAAATAGGCTTATAGGTAAAGTTTTGTATTTTTTGATACTATTTTCTACAAGACTGCACCTGGAATATGTATTCCAATGGTTCAGTTATTATACATGTGTTGCATTTGCATTTTGTCGTTGTAAGTGCTCATGTTTCTCTGTGTTTGATTATGTTTGATCAGGTCAGGTTAAGGTGTACAGGGCTTTATTCACCTTTGACCCAAGGACGGTGAGTTTCAACTTAAATGCCCCAGTTTCACCGCCTGTACCGTATGTTTTGCTTTGGATTGAGCTTATGTATTTTCCTCTTTTTCAGCCTGATGAGCTGTACTTTGAGGAAGGAGATATTCTGTACATCTCAGATTCTGTAAGTTTACGGTCTTTATCTCCTGTAGCTCAGTGGGTTCACACACATACTGATCAAATGTGTTCTCTCATTGTGACGTGAGAACACAGATTTATTTTGGTCTTTTTATCATTGGCCGGTTGTTTCGTGATTTGTTTTCAGAGTGACAGTAACTGGTGGAAGGGAACGTGTCGGGGAAGGTCTGGTCTTATTCCCAGTAATTATGGTAAGTGAAAGCACAGTTTGCTTTAATTGACATCACCTTTTTCCCCAGCTAATGTTTCCCTAGCATTTCCATGAAGTAACAAAAATGTTTTTGAATGTTGTAGGAATGTTCAAAACGTGTTGTTTTTAGACATTGTATTAACGTTATTGTTTGGTTATGGGGATGTTATTCCAACACTTATTCTGTAATGTTTATAAAATGTTCCAATAAAAACTTTAAACATTATATAATGTTAAGTGGTGTTTTGTTCAACAATATGACTATTGCTCATACTGGGTTTAGTTTACAAAAAACAAACAGGAAAAAAATACTCAACCACCTAGCAATCACGGAGAAGAAATATTATAGACATTAATATAAATAAGAATTTTTTTCTCTGTTTAATTTCCTTAGTGGCTGAACAAGCAGAATCCATAGACAACCCCATGCATGAGGCAGCCAAGCGAGGTACAAAACAATGTAATCCAGGATTATATGTGATTGTTAGTGGTGCGATACAATCAAATGTTCTGTGTGTGGACGCAGGTAATCTGAGCTGGCTCAGAGAGTGTTTGGACAATAAGGTTGGAATCAATGGACTGGACAAAGCAGGAAACACTGCTCTCTACTGGGCCTGCCACGGAGGACATAAAGGTATGAGATATACACACTGTTACAGGGCTCGCAAAATTGGTAGCCGATGTCCCAGGGCTATTCTGTCTTCTATTCAGAGTACCAAAATATATATATATATACATAATATATAAGAGAGGCATGGATTTGATTTGATCATATATGAATATGAATGTAATCTGATTATATACAAATGCTGGTATTTGTGTTTTGAAAATGTTTTTGATTGAGTTTCGACTTCAGTTTTTTACCTGATAAATGGTATTTATTATTTGGGCTATTCATTTTAGACTACCAAAACCTGCCCAAAGTGCCTGCCCGAAGGAAATTTGTTCTGTGACATACAGCTCAGAACATATAGAACATGTGGTACCCATATGGGGACACAGGTTTAGGTCTGGCTTGTGGTGTCCTAATTCCCTACCTATCCATACAAAATATGTGTTGATCATGTGTCTAACTAACTGTGTTTGGCTCGGTTTATAGATGTGGTGGAGATTCTGCTAAATCAGCTGAACTGTGAGCTTAACCAGCAGGTGGGTCTGACAAGCTCAGCTTACACACTATATTTACAATATATTTAAAGGCGCTTATAAATTGGTCTAATAAACGTTTTTAAAGTGTATTAGATTATTAAATATATTAAATGTTTAATAATCAGTATTAAATATTGATGAATAAAATAGTACCTGTCTTCGTGTTGTTTCCTCTACAGAATAAACTGGGAGACACGGCTCTACACGCAGCTTCCTGGAAGGGTTATGCAGACATAGTTGAGATGCTGCTCGATAAAAGTGAGTGAATCATTCTTTCCTCTCTTTTTCCTAATAAGTACACTGTCCATAAACACCTTATTCTGAAATGCCCGCTGTGTGACACTATTGCAGGATAAAAGTACTGATATTTTCTGAGGAGTTGCAATTTTATCCATCGTTGATTTTCAGTTGTATCTAGAAATGAGTATCAGACAAGACTTGGGACTGTGTTCTGTTGGATTGGACCAATAAGAATCCACCCATAGCACTCAAGAAACCAACCACAACCAACCACAACTCCCTAGCCTCATGCACTACACATTTTTTTTAATTCTATAGTAATTCTATAGTAATATATATAGAATTACTTAATGTACATAGGTATGTATGTATGACTTTGTGAATCACAAGCGAATTAGGAACTCAGTGTTGATACAAAGCCCTGTGCGATTTGTGCATCGGCATGCTTCATAGTATTTGTGCGTGAATGTGCGATTTTACCATGTATGCATTTATGTAGATGCCAGAATGGACATTGTGAACAACGAAAAGAAGACCGCGCTGGATATGGCCACCAACGCTCAGTGTGCGTCTCTGCTGAAGAGGAAACTAGGAGGAGGTGAGTCAAACAACATCTTTTCAGTTCACATGTCTGTTCATGCACGACACTTTTCACATTTATCTGTCTGTCTCCATCTGTGTGTTTGACAGTGATTCTGCGCACACAAAGTAATGCGGAGGAGTATCTGGACGATGAAGACTCTGACTAAACGAAAAGCAGCACTAATGAAGTCCATTCATTCCTACATTCGCAACATCAAACATTACAATGTATATAGAGCAAATTTATGTGTGTGAAACATTAACTGCATGGGGGAATATGAGAGTCAGTTATTGAATGTTTGTTTAAAACTTCTGATTCATTCCAGTTCATTGTAAAGGCGTTGCAGGACTAATTATAGAAACGTCGGACAGCAGTTTTTTTTCATGTGCTGCTTCTCATCTCAGAGCTGTATTTATTCTGTTGAACTGTCTTAATTGATTTTAAAGTGCCTTTTTAATAGGGAGAATGGCCAGGACCACCTCAAACCCTGAGCCTTTTAATTGCAGTAATTGTCTGTGAGTGTGCAGCTGTGCATTTTAACTGTTTAATCTGTTTTTGAGTGAGTGAGATGGTTAAAAATAACCTTGAGTGCTTGATGATAGCTTCTGATGTGCATGTAAATCCAACATGTTACAGCTATGCAAATAAATCGGTGGCCTTTTCTTGCATCTAAGCTTAAACACATTAATGTAGTATTTGAAATTCAGTGCACTGTTCTGTGGTATTAGTGAGGTTTGCTAAATTAGCATTATTAATGCCTACCCACATTCTGCAACTAATGGGGTTTTATTTAAAACCCAACGCTTAAGTATTAAACCACACCATTAGTGCCACAGGCATTACTGATACCTCAAATTTTACATTTATAAACTTACTAATATTAATATAAAACGGCTAAGCCACAAATGGGGCAAATACGTAACCACATATTTGGGACCAATGCAGTTACTTAGAAATTTACCAATGACAAACTTCTACCAGTGGATCTTAAATCTGGTTATTACGGTTCACTTATTTGCAGTTTACCTTCGCAAGTTGCCCACAGTTGTTATTTCTCATATTTTAATACGTTTTCAGAAATGATCACATTTAAAGCGTCTCACCTCAGAAATGCTGCGGTGAGACGCTTTACAGATTAACAAAGCAAAATGTCCGCAGGTCTTGTGTTAACAAAAAGTTATTGTGAAATTTGACAACCCGCCTCTGAAAAGGAGAAATTCAGCCAGTGCATGAAACATTTCTTCTGCTGACTACACTGTTGCGCATTTTTTGCCCTAAAGGAATACTGTAAATTTAACTGGAACTTAATTCTGTTAGTGATAACAGAATTGTCATATTTTGTTGACTCAATAAAAATGTATTTGTTGCTTCTGAAATTTGCTGACCCTTCTATTTCTGGCTCATTGAACGAGTGCTTGGATTATGACATGGTCTCAACACAATGGTAAAATCAAAAGACACACTGTACTTGATATATTATTACCACAGGCCTCAACTGTGTAGACTAAATATTCTTCAAAATGTTGAAGTTTTTAAAAAAGGCTGTACCTTATTTAAGTAAATAGCCATTTATTGTCCATTAATTTAGGTTCTGTACCACACTATTATTTTAGTATACCTGTGATGATGAACATTAAGACAAAGACGCATCCGTCATCAGTATCAATCTTGATATGTCTCATTCAGCTTTTCCTCTTATCCAACAAATGACCAACTCAAAGAAAGGATACATTTTTTCAGGACTTCAAAGCAACTGCAGAAAACAAATAAAAGATGCACAAATCCATGATTCAGATCCTGGAATTTATTTGTTCAGTACATTTAGACCCTATGTTGTAAATACAATAAGCATGTCATCAGACATTTAATAATAAAACATGGCATCACCCTGAAGAAAGAAAATCTTTAAATTAATAAAAAGCAAAAATGCAGGTCACAATCTTTAAGTAAAACGTTGCTGTCAATTATTCTCCCTAAGACTTACAGCAGGAAATCAAATGAAAAAGGAAAAATTGCTTATGAAATCATCAAATACTCATTTTTAATGATTAGAGCTTGAGAAGACAAAACTTGTATGTAAAACTCAAAACCCACCCAATAGGCACATTGTAAAACATTCAGGCAGACATCAGGGCTCAGACTGGTATAAGAAGGCTTTTTATGAGAACAAAAACATGTATTTATATATTAGAATAGCAGAATTCAGAAAATTCCATAGATGAACCCACAACAGAGATGAACAGGTCGAATCCCTCCAGCCAATCAGAACAACAGAAGTCCCCCATGAAATAAAAGGTAACATAAAAGCACATTTTAAATGATCAGACAGAGAAATACATGCACAATAAAAACCAAGGCTGACCAAACTCTGATTACCAAATCTAGAAAAATGTACAAAATAAGACCTTGAAATTTTGATGATACCAGCAGTTATTCAAAAGTTATTGCACCTTCAACAAAACCTGATGACCAATGAAGGAGGGATGCAACACAAAGAAATGCAAAGTGCATCTTTTTCCAAAAAAGCAGCGTGAAAGAGATGAAAAACGAAACGTTCTCCTGAAATGTGCAGAGGTGTGCGCAGGTTTAAATTAAGCTCAGTGTGTGTAACAAATACAAAAATAGATCTTGTTGATTTGTCAAATGCAGTCAGTACATTATCTAAAATAGCTCCACCCAAACTAGAGACCAAATTTAGTCTTTCATAAAATCTGGATCAGGGGACGCATTTAAAAGGTTGTTAAAAATTTGTTGCTTCCCTGAAGATCTGCACTCGACTAACAGAACTGCAGCTTGGCACAGGAACTCGCTGGTGTAAATGCACACTACGGCCACCAGAGGCCACTGTGAGAATTTTGAGCTCAACCCTCACTTGACTGGCTCTCATAATGGCGTGCGTGCAAACACGTGCCTCAATGCTATCAAACAGTCTAGCTGAAGAGTTTGACAAAGCAGCCTTGGCAGTACGGTTTGTCATTCTGCTCTTTGAAAGTGCCTTTGTTCAGCTGTTTAAGGCAGAAGGCACAGACAAAGTGCTCGGGGTGGAACTTCTTGCCCATAGCTGTAATGCAGCGGCCGGTTATGGGCTTCTGACAGCCGGAGCAGAGCGATCCGCGCCGCTCGTGGTAATGAGCCTCACAGTATGGCTGCCCTTCATGATCGAAGAAACTGCCATTCACAAATGGAGTGAAACATTCCTATAGGAAGAGAAAAAAATACAAAGAATAAAGTCAATATGTTATATAGAGACTATTCAACACTCTAGGTTAAAGCTGCAATCTGTAACTTTTGCCTCTCTATCGCCATCTATGTTTGAAACACAAAATTGCAGGTTACTTTACATACTTTTCATTAATTAAAAATATTTCACACTGACATTTCCTGGGAGATCAGACGCAACAGTTCAAATAATAAATCATTATTATAAATTTACAGTTGTGAATGGAGCTGAGTGTGTTGATCACTGATCTGTTATGTACTTGCTCAGATAATGTTTGTTAGTTTTCAGACAAATAAATTTTTGGATTGCAGCTTTATACATACATATGTGACAGATAAATGAAGCAACAAACATTACTGCACACAGATTTACTGCGCACACACACACACGCGCACGCACACACACTGACCCTGCACACAAAACACTCAGGGTGCCAGAGGGAGTTGAGGGCTGAAATGTAGTTCTCCAGAATAGCTCGTGTACAACCGCCACATTTAGGGGCAAACATGTTGAAATAATCTTTCCTGCAGTACGCCTTCCCCTCCTTCTCATGGAAACCTGCAGGAAACATCAGACAGAAAATAATGTAAGGGAGAAGAAAAGAGCAGATAGAAAATAAAAAGAAAGCTAGACAGAAGAGGTTTTGAAGAGTGGCTCTGCTTACCCTCCGGCCCAAAGAATGACCCACACTTAGCACAGAAGAAATGCTCGGGGTGCCACGTCCTGTCTAATGCCGTCACAACTTTCTGCAGAGGAGAGAGAAACAGATGTGGAATATTACACTGACTCACTCATCAAGAGTATTCTAATCTCAGTTTATTTCAGTTCAAGTAACTAAAGACTACAGATTGTTGTGCAAAGTTTGTATTGGTCAGAGGGTCAGGCATGGCATAATCATGCAAAACTAAACTCTTTCCCTGTCAGAAACAAGCTCTAAGTCTCATTTCTCAGAATTATGTTTGTTTACATATATTCCTAGAGGAGCAGTGTTCCCTGCAGCTCAATCCTACCCAAGACTGCTTAACTCAATGCAAAATGTGTTGTCTATTTATAGTCTTTGTATTGTATTTTTTTCAGTGGCTGTGCACATAAACAAATCTGACCAGTGTAGTCCCAATTCAATAAAGATTCTTATTCTTATTCAGTACTTTTTAATCTTTTTAGAAAAAAGACTCATGAGATACTCTGAATCAGTATAATGAATCAGAGTGGTTACTGAATTAACATTACATTTACATTTTCCTATACTAATTTTTACATTATGTTTGACGCTTTTATCCAAAGCACCCTACAGTGCATTTAAATGATTAATTTTACCAGTACATGCATCCCCTGGAGATTGAACCCACAGGCTTTGTGCTGCTAACACAATGCTTTACCAGTTTTCCAGAATTCTGTAGGAAACACTTTCACATGTATAATGGGTTTGCATTTTAGCGTGGCCATTTGCAACTCCATTTAAGTGTGGAGGCCTGTGTATGTTTACAAGAAATCTGAAGCCAGGGGTTAAGTGTGTGTGGCTATAGTAAGAAACCATAAAACACAGACACACATACAGCCTCATGAATGCCTGACTGCATTCAGGTATAGCCACAATCTGTAACTTTATCTGGTTAAAAATTAACAAAAATCAGTTCTCGAGCAACTACATGAGTTCAACACAATCTCCTTCCCTTATCCTCATTCACAACAGTAAGTTTATAATAATGATATATAAGTTGAGCTGTCGGGTCTGATTTCCCGGGAAATGTCAGACTTCATTTGACTTCAACATACATAAAACTGCAGGTTACTTTACAGACTTCTCTTTGTGTTTCAAACAGAGATGGCAGTCCCTACTGGTGAAAGTTACAGATTGCAGCTTTAAGGTGCTGATGAAAATCACAATGCTCACATCCAGAATGGGTCCATTGCAGTAGTAACAGCGTGGAGAGAAGAGACTGTGATAATCTTTTTCACAGTATGGCTGTCCGTCTCGCTCAAAGAAGTTCCTGGACCCAATTTCCTCCCCACACTGAGTACACACAAAATGTTCTGGATGCCACGTCCGACCCATCGCTGTCACTACCTGAAGAAAGCAAAGAAATGGAAAGATTTAAGACACAAAAATTCATGTAAAGATGTTTAAATGAAAAAATGTAAGTTAAAGGGATAGTTCACTAAGAAATGACATTTGTCTATCATTTACACACCCTCATGTCATTCCAAACCCAGATGACTTATTTGAAGATATTTCAAATAAGTCATTTGAAGTCATTCCAAACCCAGAAGATATTTTGAGGAATCTCAGTGGTTTTGTGTCTATACAATGGAAGTCAATGGATGCCACTTGCTTCTTTTGTGTTTCTCAGAAGCAAAAATGCTATACAGGTTTAGAATGATATGAGGGCGAGTAAATGATGGAAGAATTTTCTTTTTAAGCACATCTTGTTGTGCAGAACAGCATCCAGATGGAGTTTTATGAACTGGATAAGAATGATGATTTGGAAAGCTCTACCTGACCAGCAATGGGCTTCCTACAAGCTCCACAAACCCCCTTGGCTACAGTCTGGACACCCAGTCGGTTGAGATCTGACTGCAGACTGCCCAGCATGTTGTCCAACTTATTGGCCTGCTTTGGAACACTGGCGGGTGAACTCTTGCCCTGTGCCATTATCTACAGCAAAAACAAACAATTCATTTCATAGAGCAAAAATGTGTACACAACCTCCTAAAGTTATGTACTCATAAATCACGACATAAGAATACTTGAGACACAGATGAAGTTTTATTTCGTTGGAACTTGACAGCCCCTGGTCACTGTTTTTTAGCTGAACATATAGCAAAGTGCAGTCACCACTGAACTTTTGTCAGAGAAACCAGAGTTGAATTCCACTGGCCAGAAAGGGCAGAACATAAACCTCCTATAATCCTCGTCAATTAATCACAAGTCCTGTGGAATAATGCACATTTTATTCATCAGCCCTATGGCTAAATGTTCTGAATCTGACCATTATGTTGAAGGATTTCTAATTCAATATATTGAACTGCATCAATTATTAGTCTAATATATTACAAGATGCTAGTGGTTATTGATCAACAGTCCTACAACATGCTACTAGTAGTCCTCAGCTTTGTTGATAATGCTTATTTACAATCAATTTAATTAATTAACCAAATCAACATCTATCACAACTATATGACACAAATCTGGTTGCATGCTAATACAAATGTGCCTGGATATACATTATTGAGTATCATACAATGACATTAAAGCTGCACTCCACAACTTTCACCTCTCTACCACCATCTCTACAGGAAATTGCAGGTTACTTTCCCTACTTTTCTTTACATGCTGAAGTAAAATGATGTCAATACATACAATGCAATCAAGGTAAAGCTGGAGAGCTTAATCAGATACCAGACCAAGTGAGGTCATGGGTCAGTGTAACCCCATCTCTTTTCTCTTACATCAGAGCACCATGACTCAATAGCATTATTTAGGAAGCAAAAATAACGCTTTTTTTTAACAGCAGAAAAAGTCTTAATGAGCAAACATGCCATGTTATTTTTGCCCATAAACACACACCCGTAAACATGCTGCTTCTTATGTAGCCAGATTTTGGACCTGCAGCATTAAGTCAAGTCATTATAAACATTCCTAGTGTGTTTTGAGGTCTGTTTTAAAGTCAAAAATGTAGCAGCAAAAGCTTTTTAACCAACACACTGCAAGTCTTGAACATTAATAAGCGACTAAACATCAAGTCAAAGAGAATGCATCGGATCAGAAGCGCATACACAGGAAATTTAGAGCAAGTTCATGCATGTACCGGTGAAAAAAAAGAGGTTCATATTCCGTTTGGCAGCCCACAGATGCCACAGCCTTCAGAGGAGTGGGCAGGGCCACAGGTTTAGGAGGGGATGGTGGAGGAGGAATCAGAGGAGGGGTGGGGTCTTTAGGAGGGGGTGGAGTTGGAACTGGGGGTGACAATGTATGCTGAGGAGGAGGAGAGGGCTCTTTAGTTGGAGGAAGTGGTGGGAGAGGAAGAGCAGGCATCTGCATCGCAGGCGCTAGTTTTTTTTGAGACAGAGTTAGTTTGGTCTTTTTTCGGAGGACTTGGCGAGGTGGGAGTAATGATGATCTAACAAAAACGCGAAAAACATAAGAGGAAGTAAGAAAAAAGAGAGAGAAATAAATATGAACCAAAGCTATGAGGGAAACAGGTACAAATAGCAAGTCAGTCAATGAACTTTCATCAAAACAAGCCAGTAAGACAAGATCAAACACAACACATACAGAACATCTGTCTGCTAGAGTTGAGTTTTGTTAGCTCCACCCATCAGCAGGTGACTTGAGGCAACACTACCTTATCCACATCTGGAGATGTACCACCCTCTTCTCTTAAACGCTGTGGGTTGGAACAGACAATGACCCCGTCTGTAAGCCAATGATCAGCATTCTTTTGTGGACGCTCAGTGCGACCAATTCCCAGTTTCCCTTGCAGCTCTTCAATGAGTCTATCCTGGGAGTTATTTTTGTTAAGAATGAGTGGGCCCATCTTCCTGTGCATGTGCGCATCTCGAAACATTGGGTGGAGATTGGATGATTCCTTTGTGCGTCTGATTACCGATTTAAGCTGTGAAAAGGCAGTGTTAATGAAGCAACCTCTTTACAATGTTTTGATTATGCAATGCCTTCTTCAAAACACCAGTGCAGGTGTTTTGCGGTGCAGGTTTTCACAGCATGAAGGTTCATTTGTTGGTTTACAATGTTCAAACCATTCGGCTGGTGAAATGTGCAGCTTTACACATCTTCTTTGACTTACAGCAGAAACACTTGGAACCTTCTACAAACAGTCTGACCCCATGCAAGAACAGCTATTAAAGGCCAACATGCTAAACCAAAAAAAATCGAATTCAATCTGTGTAAACTCAATGGATGCAGACATTTTGCAACTGCTAAAATTTGCACCATGCAGTGAGACTACGGAAACAAAGTATCTAATCTACTGAGCTCTGAAGATTTTTTTGATGCTCTCCAAGAAGAATCAAGTGTGATGCCCTGCAGACTGTGCAAGGGGAGCAGCGAAATGCCATTGCACAACAAAATCCCACTGAAACGCAGTTGCACAACTGCATAGAAACAAGACAAGCCTAGCCATGTTGCCTGTTCAGCACCACACACCTTAGTGGAGAAGCGCGTCAAGGCACGCATGCATCTTAACACCTCCTTCATCGCACAAAAGCAACATGACTGTACATACTTTAGATTCTCAATTCTCCACCTTTCCAAAAAACAAGATGCAATACAAAGCAACGTAACAGAGGAATGTAACTACCATCCCAAAAATGTAAAGCTCCAATCCGTAACTTTTGCCTCTGTACTGCCATCTCTGTTTGAAACAAAGTTGCAGGGTACTTGCAACTGCTGTAAACGCTGCACCATCTATAGTACCTGGACATGTAATATAGAAGCTGGATCTTCTTTTTGTATACAGATGGACATTTACCTCAAAATTGGACCTGACAGCTCAAATTATAAATCATTATAAATTTACCTTTATAAATCAAGGTAAAGTAAGGGGATTGTGTTGAACACTGACCTGTCATGTACTTGCTCAATAACTGATTTTATGGATTGCGAATGAACGCCAATGTTAAATTTTCAAAAAGTCTAACCAGCATGCTTACTGCCCCCATGCTCACTAAATTTAGGAGTACAAACTGGAGACAGTCTGACTGGGCCGGAGTGCCTCATACTTGTCCAGAAGCAGACAGCCTGTCAACCGCTGATGGCTGGAGAAGTGGAAGGTCCAGAGAAACATCTAAGGTTTCAGGGGACAATCTGTCACCCATCCAGCTGGCCTCTGTAACGGGGGTGACTGTACCTTCATGGCCCTCCTGTGGTGTCAACAGATTAAGAAGTGCCAGGTCTTCAATGATCCACCTCTTCTCATTTTTCCCTAAGGTAGAAGCTCCATCTAACACTGACATTGGCTCTTGTTTGATTGACTCTGGATGGAAAAAACTGGACACCACCTGTTGCAGAGCTTCCTCAGATTGAGAAGATCGAGATGCCTTAGAGGATACGTAAGACACTGTGGAGCTGGAAACTGGACCTAAGGTTGTTGCTTCCTCAACAATGTGGAGCTCCAGTAAAAGTGATGCACAGGTAGGAGAAGGTTCATACAGGGCCTGAGGAGAAACGCTGTGGTCAGATAACTCTGCTTTTTGGTTTGACTCAGAAGGGACTTTGAGGGTCTCAGTCATCACTAGATTTGTGATGACTGAGAACACTAGACCAACAGCGAGACGACAACAATCAAAAAGAAAGGGAGGGAGGGAAAGCATGAGACACAAACACACAGGAGGACAGAAAGAGAAGCTGTGGGTTATGATATAAAGAGGGTGAAATGCAAAATGAGGTTTCTACACAACGTGCAATTTTCCTGCAGCTGAGAGATCATATAACTAACAAGACCAAAATCATGGGCTGAACAAACTGAATACACAAACTCATAGCCGTGTCTACAACATGCATACATGGAAAGATCTTCTCTGGTCCATAATCTTACTCTGTTGCCAAATCAAAAACTGCATTACAACAAAACACCCAATATGCAATAAATGATGTGATTATGTAGTGAATAATGTGTTGACAAGCTTTTGCTAATTTCAGATGTCAATAAAAAAAAGATTCAAACAAAGCAAAAGACGGATATTAAGTTTACCAAACGCAAGCCGAATATGATCACCAGAATTCTCAGCTACAATGCAACACCAACCACAACATTCCAGATTCTCTCTCTCCAGTCACAGTGTGGCTCACATTCAAGGCAGATATGAAAACAAGACTTTGATAGATGAACTCATAAGGTCATGCCTTCATCCAGGAAAATAAACCTTTTTATTTTTAAAAGGCCTTGATTGATACTCACATACACTGTTAATGCAGCATTGGACTGCTGAAGCTGCATGGTGTTGTGAGCCATTAACATTAGATAAACACATACCCGCCAACTAGTCGATTACTTTTTTGGACAGTTAACAAAAACGAGTAGTTGCGAAACCAGCGAGCGGCTGCCTGATGCCAAACTGGAATGCTGTCAATTACAGCCGGCTGTATTTCACCTGTAAAACAGTCATGTGTGCTAAAAACAATTAAACCAAAGCACCACTCAATGACAAATAACTACACTGAAAATAGACGTGCATGTTTTAAACTTTCCCCATCCAAATTACTCTATAAGGACATTAAAAACAGCTGACAAAACTGCTTTTATCATTACACCCTCATATTCTATTGTTTCACTGTTCACAGTAGAACAAAAATAAAAGCTGTAAAAATGACCAATGACGAATTCAGAAAAAGATCCATTTAATTTTTCTTAACATCATATTGTGTGGTTAATATGAATGCCATAATGCGTAACCTTAATTCATTAATTGAAGTAATCTGACAAATCAACGGTTTGATTTTGATTCATTTGCTTTTTCTTTATTCAGTTCAGTTCAGTTTATTTAGTTAACTACAAAGTATTTAAGTACTTTGTAGTTAATCTGATTAACTACCAAAAAAATTTAGAAAATGTACAATTTATTATTTCCTTCTACTGGTCATTCAATGAATACTCTCATTTCCTCAAAGCACCAAAACAAGTGAAATAAAAACATAAAATAAAAAGTTTCAGACTCACATTACTCTGAACCTTAAAGTCGGACAGTGAAGCCATGAGTTCATCCAGCTCTCGTGTGGCCGAGGAGGCCGAGATTCTGGCCTGCTGCTGAGCTGCTGTCTCCTGCTGCCCGTCTGTCAGCTCAGGAACCGTGGGCACTGATGGAGCAGGTCTACGAGGTGAAAGTGAGTCTTAAACACAGTATGCTATTTATTTTAGAAACGTTTTTATGATGTTTTA
This sequence comes from Chromobotia macracanthus, assembly GCA_036877525.1. Classification (NCBI taxonomy): domain Eukaryota; kingdom Metazoa; phylum Chordata; class Actinopteri; order Cypriniformes; family Botiidae; genus Chromobotia; species Chromobotia macracanthus. The sequence goes on from JAZGTH010000010.1 coordinate 1,241,300, forward strand.
AAGTCACTTCACATCCTGATAGTAATCACTAAGTGTCTAAATATTTATATAAATATATATCTTCTGTGGAAGGTGCAGGACCATAAAATGCTCATCCAATCATTGCATTCGGTTTTCTTGTTATTTACTTATTTCATTGCATTGAGAAATTAAAAGACATTATTTTAGCAATTATATTTGGTATCACTAAGTGCCAAAAAATCTGCTTCACTTTTAAAATAAATGTTTTAAACAGTGATATAGTTTTATTTTTGTGAAAACTTACACAGGGGCCGGCACGGAGCTCTCCAGCTCATTCAACAGACTCTCCACACTGGGCCTGGTGTCCTCTATCCCCCGAGCGACTGCATTTCGTTTGGGTTTCTCCATCTTGGCAGGAGGCGCCTTCGCTACTGAGACGCCATTTTCTGAGGCAAAGCGCTGAGTGTTGCTGGCTGGTTTGGGGGGGTACGCCTCTGTCAGACAGAGATTAAAATATCTCTCAGAAATGTCTGATTTACAGACAAAATATGCATTTCATATCTGCAATGCCAACCCAACGCATCAATAAATACATGAAAATTAAATAATGTCTGTTGTTATTCTTGATTTATTAAAGAAAGCGTTGCAGACGTCCGAGTGTAGTTTTAAAGGGGTCCTGTTAGGTTTTCACTTTTTTAACTTTAGTTAGTGTGTTTGAATATGTAAAAAGGGATGAAAAACAGCTGTAGTAGTTACAAAACGCTAACCAATCAAAGCCCATTCAGCATTTCACAAGACGGGGCTTCACAGAACCAGGAAGTCAACAGCAAGTTTTTGACAGACTAGGAAGAGTGGTGCAGAATGTAAAAATGTAAAATATGTGACAAATAATGTGTTTTTTGAACAATAAAGGATGAAGAGCTGTTCTAGTGCACCTAAAACACAAAATCAAGAGACAACAGACTTGAAATCAGACTTAACAGGACCCCTGTAATGTGTACTTTGTGAAGCGCTCACCTTCAGTGGGGAAGGCGGGTGTGCTGTGCTGTACAGCATTGAGCTCCAGCAGCAGCCGGTCGAGTTCAGACAGGTTACTGCCCAGAGATGAGCTCATGACTGCTGCAGACGGCTCAGTCGTCTTCTGCTTGTTAGGGAAACTGTAGACCTGCTCTTCGTCCAACTGTGACCCGCGTGGACTCGGGCTTTTCTGAACTGAGCTGGAAGACTTGAGAAAAGATCATATTAAAATAATACTAATAATATTAATATTAAAATATGAACACACTGAAGCTATGAACTACTGCATGTAGACATACTTTATTTTCATGAAGCAAAGATTCCCTCCCGATAAACCCTGACTGATTATTAAAACCAAGCTGCAAAGACTGGTGGTTTAGAAATCATCAGGGTTGTGATGTCACAAAGTACAGCATGAAAAACATACTTAAGCAGCAATCAGTAACTTTTGCATAAAATTGCAGGTTACTTTACTTACTTTTCTGTATGTATATTGAAGACTACACAGCTAAACAGGCATTTACTGCCAAATCAGAGCTGATGGCTTGAATTATAAATCATTATTATAAACTTACTGTTGTGAATTGAGGTAAAGAGATTGTGTTAAACACTGATCTGTTATGTACTTGCTCAATAACTGAGAAATGAATGAGCTGTTAATTTTTAACCAAAAAAAGTATTTTAAAAAAAATGTTATAAAAGATGTACAGTATGTGTCCATTAAAGAAATCTTGAAAATGTCGACAAGTCTGAGGAGGAACTGAAGATAAAGTGCTTTACTTAAAAGCAAAACAGCAGGAAATGAAGCAGGCTGACCTTTGTCCTAGAAGGTTAAAGGATAACTAACAAGACTCATAAGGACCAACAGATAAAAACCCTTCAGCAACTAATTAATAGCTAACAGTATTCGTAACTCTCAGTCACTGTACCTGGTTTGATGAGTGCTTTGATTCTGTTTTATCTAACAAGGTTCCATTCAGTTTTCCTGCAGGAGGTGGAGAGGACACACCCTGATAAGAGTCACTTCCTGTGGGGTAAGAGTACGGCGTCTCATCTGGGAGAAACACGGCTTGTTTGGAAATGTGGGAGGTCGTGGACTCCAAATCTGCCAGAAGAGCATCTGACAAAACAGAGAAACAGATTATAAACAAAAAGAAAGAATCAAAATGAAAAAAAGAGTCAAAGCACAAACATACAAAACAGAATCAGCTTTTTACATTTTCTGAGGGAAGCTGGTGAAACTCGCTGTCACACTGCTAGGGTGTTGCTATGGAGTTGCTCAGGCATTGGGAGTTTTTATGTGATCTGAATATGTACATGTTAAGTTTTAAGAGTTCATGTAAATCCCCAACTGTACATAAAACAACAGTAAACCACAATAATTTTTGCTTATCTGTTTCATGACACCTGGAGAACTTCTGTGAGTGAAGAACAAACATCTATCAGAGACAGAAAACACGTTTCACTCAGCTGGAGCTGTGAGATATTATTAATCACATGACCAGGATGTTGAAATCACTGCAGGTTTACTCATGTAGGGTGTGTTGAGTGATAACATCACATTTAAAGACTGCTATGAGACAGCATGCCTCAGGCACAGATTAACACAGAACACAGCAGCATGCACATGCATACGAAACACACCGCTTTACTGCAAAAACCTATGAATGAATTCCATTTTTGTTCTCTGAGGAGCTTTAATTTAAAGTCCTTCATATGATGATGATATATGATGATGATATTATAAATATGATGATGAACTTGTGTTGTGGTAAAGCCTGACAGCTTGAAGCCGTCAATACAGGAGAAACTGAAGCATTAGATACAGGTCCACACTACAGTAAAATGCTTTAAAATAAGCCAATGGATTTGATCCAGTAAAAAATCTGTTATCTGCATGCAGTTATAAATACATGAATTAAGTAATTAGACTGAAAACATCACAAGCTGACTTGTAATTGATTTATAAAATGCAATTTATATGAATCCACAAATATCTAAAAATCATTCCTTAGAAGAACAACAAATGAAGAATGAAGAAACATAAGCAGCTGTGTGTTAATAATAGTAACCATGAGTCTGTCAGCTAAAATATTAACAATTTTAAGTGATTTCGTTTTGATGTGTTGCAACATGCCGTTCACGCGTGTGCTGTGTAGATCTTTGTAGCTGTCTAGAGCTTTAATCTGTGTGTTTAATGTGTCTACTGTATGTGTTCTACACTCTGAACGCAACAGTGTCATCATACTATTCATTTAACACAACCAATTTCTGTAAGCAGACCCACTTGCTTGTTTTAGTGCACAGACAACTACTGTATAATAACATGAATCAAAAGTCAACCATCATTACCAGCATATCTAACCAATTCATGACCACCACAAAACACTGTAAACGCACCAAGCTACAATCCTGAAAATGAACTCGAGCAACAGATCAGAGGGGCAGAGTGAAGCTGGTTACTTACACTTTGAGAGACGGGCAAAGTTACAGCCTGTGAAGTTTCCTGTCCTTACCTTCACACTTTATCTCAGACAGGAGGAGCTACGAGTGCAAAAAACAGAATGAGGAGGGAATATCAGAGAGAGACAGAAAGATCTAGAAAGAGAGGAGAGAAAGAAGAACATAAGAGAACTAGCGTAAACATCGCTCCTGGGAGCCGTCCGGGGGGGGGGCTGTTTTCCAGCAGGTGCCAACTCTAACTTCCATATACCAGATACTAATAATCAGTCAGAAACGTTACCGTGTGCAGGTCACTAGCAGCTCGAGAGAGGTGGAGCAAGCAGCAGAAAGGGACATCTATGTTTCAGAACCAGAAGTCTTATTACTTACAAATAATAACTTCCCAAAAAAACAAAAGTACCAAATACAGTTAATATATACAAGCAATAAAAGTCCTGCGTATCATGAGATTAGATTTGACATACAGCACCATCAGCAGTTGTGGAAGTGAGCTGTCATCTCAAAGTGTAACAGTTTGAAGCCGTCTACACTGAAAACTTTACACTGAAGTCCACACTACAGTAAACTGACTGGATGTGTTTCATTAAAATGTCATTTTGGCATACAAATGTTGGTATTTGCAGCAAATTTGCAGCAAAATCACTTTTGCTACAGCTGCACACAGTTATGAACAATGATTTCAATGATTACACTGAAAACATCACATCTCAGGAAATATAAAAGCAGTAAGACTTTTGAAGCTGCTGTGTCTCATCGGTTTGTTTAGCGCTCTGCCTGATGAGGGAGCCGTACTGGAAAACATGAACCTGTTTTCTCACTCTTTATCTACACTCAGTACATTCATACAATTATTAACTGAAAAGAAATTAAAGCTAAACTAAAATGGAAAAAGTAATTTGTCTTAAATAGCAATACTAAAAATAAATAAATGAAATGACAAAAGTACAACAAGAAAACTAAAGACAGTCTTGGGGAACTTTAACTTAAAGGCTGTCTCACCTCGCCTTGTTATCCAATCTGGAACCATATAAGTACCATCAGAATCTGACGGGCCGGTGGACTGAACGACAGAACCACATGCTCGATCTGATCTCAGGTCTGTGCTGGTCTCTGATGTCTCCGCTTCAGCTGAATCTGGCACAAAAATGGATTCTAATGTGGATTCCATCACTTCTGTGTTTGGAACTACTGAATCCATCTCTAAATCTGAAACCGAAACGAATTCAGCCCCTAAGGTGGAAGCTGCTTTCGTTTCCAACGTGTTCTCTAAACCATCCGCCTTGGAAGTTAAAATGGGTATTGATTCTACAGAAACTGATCTCAAATCCACATCAGGCACCAATCCTTGGGCCGGTCCTGCTTCTGGTCCAAAATCCTGCATCTCCGGCAAAACCTCATCAAACTGCTGAACTGGTAAAATGATGGGTGTATTTTCTCCGTCCATCGGGGAACAAATTAAGAACCTCGCCTGAGAAATCAAGCCGGAGAAGTCTGGGCTCTGTAGGCAACAAGGATGTAGAAATGAAGGGAAGTTCCCATTCCAGAATGTTCAAAACATTCCACAGGGCTCTGCTGTGTATACAGGCAGGAGTTCCTTCCTGTAGTGCGCTAGATTAAACTAATTCTCATGGGGACACGCTTACACAGAGAAAGAACAGTGTAAACCCAACAGTGTAAGAACATTTTCAAAACGTTTCCATTAAGTAACAAAAACATTGCAAATGTTATTTTGAAAGTTCAAATATTCAAATATAAATATTCTAGTAACGCAATTGCTTGGTTATAAGAAGTTCTAAGAATGCAAGAACCGTTTTTGAACATTTAGCCAATGTTCTGAGAACATTCCCTGGTAGCTGGGAATCAATATATTACAGGGCTTTAGGGTCTAGAAAAATGTGGGTGCCAGACCATATCAAGGAAGGAATTCAGGAAATGTTTTGTCTTGGGGCTTTACAAACAAGACAAACATAAGAATCCAGAACCTACATTCTTTTGTCAAGTCTATACAGGTCACTTACTTAAGCATCGTGAAAGGGATAATTCACCCATAAAATGAAAATTCTTTTATCATTTCCTCATGTTTTGGGTGAAACATCCCTTTAATTAGAGAAAGTTGGATTATTATCCATGTTAAAATAGTCATTAGCTGTTGTTCCCAAGGTCAACAACTAGTTAACCCTTAATACATACTCTTGTTAGAGTTTCTGAAGCATTTGTCCCAAACAGGATGGTGTAATTCATGTAAGAATGGGGTAACATATATAGCCCCTCTGATGATACAATATATAGCAAAAGCTGAAGTTAACGCGAACATTGCGGTAGCATAACTTCCCCTGACACGCCCCTCAGACAAAAGCGTCTGTAAACAGCCAACAGCTTGTGATGTCATCACACTCAATCAACTTTCGACCAATAGCAGTGAGACTCAATTCAAAGATTAGAATTATTGTCTTATGTATTGGTTCAGTATAGCAACTGTTTATTAACAATATCTGATTCATTATTTGTGTTTTATATTTATAAACACAAACATGACTCCAAATTACACAAACAATTATTTCATACCACACAACACTGCAAAATGTAATGCCATGGGTCAAAAATATTTCACTGGGGAAATCCATATAACAGGAAAGAAACAACAGGAAAAACAAGTGCTGCTGTTGCATGAAAACTCTCTGCCCCAAGGCTGACAATTCATGCCAATTTCTTCATTCACTCATCACTGTCACATGCACACGTATACGTCCCCTTCTGGTCAATGACTAGAACTACAAGAGATCTTCTACACCCAAACGCACACTCCAGCTGCGCGACAGGTCTTTAAAACACTCAGACAACTTAACAGTCTTAATAGCAGGAAACTTCATCTACACAAACAGATCAAACCTGGCTGATAAATTTGAGCAAGCACGCTGGACACATGGTCATGGGAAAAGTCATTTATGAGCTGTCTTTAAGATGTAGAGCTCTCGGGATGTGATCTTCAGAGATTTGAGACCACTAGGATGGTCAGCCAAGGAGGGAGACTAGTCCAGTGCTAAAATAAGAAGTCCTCACCCCTACATGTTCCCCGCAGAGGCGATAAAAAAAAAACTGCACGCTGTGAAACATGACAGATCTGATAAAACATAAATCACCATCAATACTTCAGCATTCTGTACTCACCACGTGAAACCACTGATAACACACATCATAACAAGCTGAAAATGGTCTGTCTGTTGAAGCTGCCATCTGCAGGTGTTTTAGGAGAACACAAGTGTAAAGTCAAAAACGACCTGGAAACAAAACTTGTGACCCAGAGGAATTTGAACTATGAAATTATTAGAAGCAGCTAATTCCCTTTAAAATGTCTTTTTAACTTGCCCAGCTTTGGTTTTGATATCAGATCTAGACCCTAATTCCTCAAGTAAGCAACCAGATATTTAGAAATATTACCCACAGAAACTGTGACATCACAGTTTCTGAAGTTAGACAAAGAGGAAGAATTAAATGCTTAAGTTTCCATGTAACATTCCTGCATTACATTCTAGCCGTGCTAGACCCCTTACTTATTCCTCATCTCCTTATCTGATGAGCAGAGAGATGTTCTGGAAATTCCTGGAATTTCTTCTGCCTGCTTGAACTTGTGCAGAACGTCTCCTAACATCTTTGAGAATGCACCATATAGATGATGGCTGAAATTCAAGGCCAATTCTGGGCATAAACATACTGTAGTTCACAGAGAAAGCAAAATCATTTGTGAAGCTTAATAAATACCTAATATCAGTGCTTTGTTTTAAAGCAGGGGTCTCAATCCATGTTCCTGGAGGTTCACAGAGCTTCAGAGTTTAGCTCCAACCTCCTCTTCCACAGATGCCTGGATGCTTCTGTCAGTCCCCAAGACCTTGATTAGCTGCTTCAGGTGTGATTCATCAGGGCTGAACTCTGCAGCTCTGTGGACCTTCAGGAACATGGATTGGAGACCTCTGCTTAAACAGCAGTTTTATAGTGATGATCTAACGGCAGAGCCTGCTGCATGTCATTTTACTTTGCAAATCTTTCTTGGCCATTTTAATAACTGACAAACTCTGAAACATTATGTAATGTAGGACTGTATCTGACATGAAAATTCACCCTCAGAGTCTGACTGACACAGTTTACCACAATTAACAGATTATTCATTTTACACTGCTTCACAATACACACGACACAGTCTGGCCATATACCATAACAACATAAACCTGTGTGTGTGTTGAGGTTGGCTGTGTTTACACATCACAGCCAAATGCAGTTTTCCCAGAAAAGGAAGCAGCTGCAACATTTTAAAGTGAGTAAGAATCACCAAGAGAAGTTTGAAAGGGAAGTACCTTCTGCACCTTCCACAGAAGATAAATATTTCTATAAATATATTTAGAGCACTTTATTTAGTGCCATCAGGATGTGAAGAGAGTTTCAAGAGTGTTTCTGTAAAAGATCGCTTACCCTGCCCTAAAACCATAGTCACTGCTTGCATTATGTTTGCATGCATTAATACGCAACATTAGCTGCATGTTTATAGAGTAACTGTTGATAACACATCACATTTTAAAGAGTGCAAAAACAAACCCAAAAGCTCAAGGTTTGGCTGGGCGGCACCACCAGCCATTGGGGTGATCATTTTCTTGAGACTTAACCACAACTTCACACTTTACCGCCAATGATGCAGTTTCACATGTTCAGTCCTACAGCTATCAGCAAACTTACAGTTTGTTTAAGAAGAGTTTAATTGAATCATGCGTTTCAGATAATCAGCACCAATCATCTCATCACTCAGAGATGGACAGCAGGTGTATAAATGCACTGAACTTTTGGAATTTAGTTTCTCAATGGCTGATCATGAACATCTCTGACATTTCCACATTTACAGGAAATCAGACCCAACGGCTCAAATTATAAATCATCATTATAATCTTACTGTTGTGAATCAGGGTAAGGAGATCGTATTGAACACTCATCTGTCATGTACTTGCTTAATAACTAATTTATATTCATTTATAACCCAATAAAGTTACGAACCGCAGCTTTAAAGAAAATGTACAGAAAAGCTAACACTGTACATTCTAAATGCTTTTTAAAGCTGGACATAATACAGTTAATGTACTGTCACATACAGAACGTTTGTGACGATAAACTACTTCTGTGTGCCTGATTGTATCTGTGTGTTGTGTCTTGGTTGCCTGGCAATCATAAAGACAACATTCCAGTACAGAGCAGAACCTCAGAAAAGGGTTTCAAATGTCTTCACCTTTAAAATAAACCATCATATACATTGAATACCATAATATACATGATTGTTACCACCCAATGTCTAAGTCAGACAGACAGATCAGGTATGATTCATGAACAACACTATCTCTGTGGCAACATTTCCCCATAGAGATGCATCTTCTTATTTATGACTCAAACAAACGGCACTCTCTTCAGTAAGTGAACACAGCTCTAAGATAGATGTTTAATGCATTTCTTATGCACCACCCCTGAAAAGGTAAGACTGATATACACGTTTTAATCCAGAACAATCCCACAGTGAAACATGTTGAAGAAACACACCTACAATTTCAATGGCTGACTGTCCTCAATGCTTCAATGAGCAGAACAAAGAGGCCACTACACTCCTGCTCAGGTTAACATGTATAAACCTTTTTCTAATCTAGTCTTCACTCGCCTCTGTGAAATTTCACGTCTCACTCTGTCATATCTACCACACTGTCTAACCTTGTACACTGTCTAACCAAACACACCACCAGCTCTCTCATCATCACACATACTATCTATTTATACACACATAGCTCAACAGTGAGCACACTGTATTTTACACTTAAAACCACAATCCATAACTTTTCAGGGTTAAAAATAATAAAACTCAGTTATTGAGCAAGTAAATATCAGATCACTGTTCAACACAATCTCCTTCTCTTACCCTGATTCACAACAGCAAGTTTATAATAATGATTTATATTTTCAGCCGTCTGGTCTGATTTCCAGGGAAATGTACATCTGGCTTCATTTGACTTCAGTAGATGTAATGAATCAGTCTACAGGCATTATTTTGAAGCCTAAAACTATGGCAACCAATGTATATACAAAAGAGATTTTTTGCACTGCCTGAACAAATGGATCTGATTGCTGGATACTTGCAAAATGACAACACATGTATTGACATACGGACAAACCCACCAGCACTGACATACAGATCTAGTTTTCATCAATAAACAAGTCAGTCAGCAGTTTCATGTTATACGGTCAAGATCCAATCTTACATATGCATCTATAAGACGCTGTAAGCCGTGCCTGCAAGTGTTTTCCAACATACAACACAGTCCAGACCACAAAGATCTGTCGGGTTTGTCGTAGATTAATGCTGATAAGTGCAACAAAGAACATGCACACATACAAACTAAGTAGCACAAGGCACTAATTCCAGAGGCTTATACGTCCCTCATTTTCACATTGCTTTGGGCCAGGAAACCAAAACACAAACACAACTAACTGAAAGCAAACTACTGTTTTGTTGTTGCCTGAACTATGACGGTCTTGGCAACGTTTGTGTGTGTTTATTCCTCCATTATAAACAATAAAATCAATGTCCTCCATTAGCTTGTCCTCAGTACGACAGCACGTTTCGGTCAGCGTTTGGGAAACGTTAAAGCTACGTTATACTTGGATTACACTGAAGTTACCTGAGCAATAAACTCACACAAGCTGAACTAAATGCAGGACAGTGATGACTACACCACACATAAATAAACATGCAGCACTCACACTTCTGCATCAGATGACAAATATAAAGCTCACAGGACAGACGTCTGATGTTAAAGTCTGATGTTGACCGCGCAACAGAAGTCTGACGTTGACCGTGCAACAGAAGTCTGATGTTGAAGTCTGATGATGACCGTGCACCAGAAGTCTGATGTTGAAGTCTGATGTTAACCGTGCAACAGAAGTCTGATGTTGAAGTCTGATGTTAACCGTGCAACAGAAGTCTGATGTTAACCGTGTAACAGAAGTCTGATGTTAAAGTCTGATGTTAACTGTGCAACAGAAGTCTGATGTTAAAATCTGAGGTTAAAGTCTGATGTTAACCGTGTAACAGAAGTCTGATGTTAAAGTCTGATGTTAACCGTGTAACAGAAGTCTGATGTTAAAGTCTGATGTTAACCGTGTAACAGAAGTCTGATGTTAAAGTCTGATGTTAACCGTGTAACAGAAGTCTGATGTTAAAGTCTGATGTTAACCGTGTAACAGAAGTCTGATGTTAAAGTCTGATGTTAACCGTGTAACAGAAGCCGTCGGTCAAACGATGAGCGCACATCACGCGTTTCAGACGGAGGCCCGAGCGTGTGTGTGCACGCATGTCACCGCACTCACTCCGGCGTCAACGCGAGCGTCAACGCGAGCGTCAACGCGAGCGTCAACGCGAGCGTCAACGCGAGCGTCAACGCGAGCGTCAACGCGAGCGTCACTTCTGACTGAAGTCGAGCGGGTGGAGAAAAACTCGGACTCACCCAGATCGTCCATGTTGCTGCGCCGGTGATCCGCCGCGCCGCGCCGCGTCGTGTCTCGTCTGCGCTCCGCAGCCGCACGCGGAGAACTTTTCAACTCGCGTGCACGGGCGGCGCGGGCACGTCCGGGCTCGAGCACGCGCAGCACTGCGCACCGAGCTGCTGCAGGGGAAACTGAAGAAAAATATGAAACATAATCGATACAATAAACAAAAGTTCACCATGTCGAACTGTGAACTTAAATACACGCACTACTGACTTGTGTAGGAAGTGAACCTGCACATTCAGCAGTTCTGAGTTCAGGCTGAGGTGTTTATTAGGGCAGTAATTGCTCACGTCTGTACAGCCTTAAACAACATCATGAGCACTGGCTACTTAATGCATTAATCCACAATTTCATTAAAGCACATTTATACAACTGAATACACACACACACACACACATATATACATTATATATATATCACACATTATATGTACAGTTACAGCAAGACCTCCTACTTTTCACAGTGCACAGTTATTCATATTAATTACATCATTAATGTGTAGTCTGTAAAGCTGCAATCCTCCATCTCTGTTTAAAATATAAAATTACAGGTTATTTGTGGAGTTATTTTCTTAATGTGGAGGACAAGTTTAAATGTTAAACAACTGCTGTAAGAACAACATACAGATGCTGCATCATCTACAGCACCAGCACATGAGATACAGCAGCCGGATCTTCTTTATGTTTTATGTACATTAAGGTCAGAGTCTCTTCTTGTTTGCATTACGGATGTTGTGTGACCATCTATGCACCAGTTTGAAGAAATTAAAGCTTGTAGGTATTATGTAACATTTTATGACCTTTATGAGATAATACAACTCAAAATAAACAGGATGAAAACTGTGAATTTTGTTTTATAGATGAAGCTTGGTTAGCTTGTGCTCCTTATGGCCTGAATAAGACAGTAAATGAATATCCATAATCCATCAGCACATATCAGAACACATATCATACCTGGCTGAGCAGAATATGCTGAAAACATACAAGATGTGTGTGACCCCAGTTCTAGAGTTTCCATTGACAAATACGTTATTAGAAGAGTGACAGGGAACATTCTCAGAACATTGGCTAACCTTGTTAAGTTATCAAAGAAATGTTCTTGCAGTAACGTTATTAGAAATTTTTTTACATTAGTCGAATCTTTTCTATGACTACATTTTAAGACAGTAAAGGTTCTGTGTTTGTGTAGAGGAGAACAGAAATACAAAAATTAATGTGTTGGCCCAAAATGAGAACAGAACTTGATGACTTGTGTAAATGAGAACATGTAGACAAACCAAAACCAATTTCATTTTCTAATATTTTTGTGAATCTGCAAAACACTAGATGTTATCAACATGTCCGTTGCACAAACATTTAAGACTTAAAATACAAAATGTCTACACCACAAAATACAGAAGTTAAAATTGCACAATTTACTTCCACAATTTGGTGCTGTAATCTCTTTGTACTCGTGTTTTGGGAAGACAGAAAGCCCGGACTGGCTCGGCGGACTGTGCTGTCTGACACAAAGAGCAATTTATACAGGCATGTCACGCTTGCCATAATGTACGTCTCAGTCAAAAGCAAGGCCAAACCCTGCTCTGCCCACACCGGACCAGAGTTATTTCATTAGCTGTCATTTTTTGGGATTGCTCTGCTTTGTTCTCTGTTCACGTGACTCAGCTGAACTTCTGCCAAGAGTGAAGAACTTACAAAGAGACATCAAATAAAGAGGATAAATGAAAGAGAGAAAGTCAGGCAGAAAACACACACACACACACACACACAGTGGCTCTAGTCATCGACTGCAGAAACACACATATTAAAGTCAAATGCCTCTAATACTTCAAGTGATAAATGGTAAGTCTAAGGCAAGATTTAGATTTTTAAGGAATTGATTAAGTTGTGAAGCGTGAGCCTATATACCAAAACAGAGCCAATCGGTTCAAGAGAGAATTGTAATGTCAGACGATAAAGGGAAGTTCAAATAGTTTGACTGAAGACCTGCGAAACATGCATCAATTATTAGTACAAAATGCAACCAGGAACTTTAAGTAAATAGTGTCATTTTTGATGTGTTGTTGACATTAATATATCCAGTCCTGGATATATCCCAGCCAACAGGGAATGTTCTCAGAGAGTTGGTTAATGTTCTCTCAAAGTTGTCAAAAGTTCTTGCTAAAGTTCTATCACCCCTTCACCCAATGAAAACAGAGACACCAGACTAAGGTCAGAGATCAAACCACCGGGCCGAGGCCTTTATTTCCAGTGACAGACACACGAGAGGTGAGGCAGTCACTTTTTGCTTCCTAGTTTTCTTCATGGCCCTGTGAGCGGCACAGTTTAGAGGTCATCAGTGGCGTGTCGCCCAGCCTTTCTCCTTCAACTGCTGACGGCCGAGGTGGGTGGGGCGGGTGTTGGGTTGGGGTTTGGATTGGGATTGGGAGCTGGGTCAGGAATGCTGAAGCAGCCTCGTTTGTGCCACTGCATGTCCCGCACACGCCGGACGGACTGCAGCCGCGGCTCGGTGGCCCCCCAGTCATTCCAGTGTTTAAAGTCGCCGTGTTCTAACACAAACTGACGGCCGCGGTAGCCAGGGTACGTGTAGCCGACCCACCTGAAACAAAATTAAAACCTTTTAAACAGCTGTGGGGTTCAGAACAGTAGCCGTAATAATCAGAAATCTATCTTATCTCAGCAACAGACACGACCCTGCCTGTGAAAACCCTGCTGAAGTTTTTTACTGAATTTCTATTTACTGAATTTCTACTGACATTTTTGGTAATTTACACAAAAGAAGTTATTTTGTGAAATGTCTTAGAGGTTTGCATTGTGTTGTTTAGTTATAAGAACTTTATTTAATTGTTTTTAATTCTGTAATGTTTTAAAAACTTTCCAAAGGCATCACAAAGAGGATCCATCTAACTCACGTTCCATTTACTGCCTTTGCACTGGCCACACGGTCTTGGAAACCGTGAACCCACAAGCTGGGAATGTCATCATCCACAATTTCCATTTTTCTCCCAGAAAAGCTGCAGTTCTCAAAGAGATGTAGCTTGTGATCCGCGCTGTCCTGGCAAGAGACCATAAAAACAAGACTCAGTGGCTGATGACAACAGAGCAGGTCTTTTCAAACATCTCCATTCTCAGTGTTCCTCTAACCACTTTGAGGGGTCTGATGGACAGGAGACAGTAGCTCTTCTGACTGTTGGTCCAGGAGGTCCAGCGTGGGTATTCTCCTTTCTCTAAAACAAACTGCTCTCCTGCAAAGCCCTTCTGCTCAAAAGCGACCCAACTGTGTAAAAAAATCATAATACAAACAAACATATGAACCCACAAAAGCTTATTACATGTTGTGCTAATTACTAAAACATGAATGATTGTTTGCTTAAAAAACTAACTACTAGATTAAAAATGATTCCCTCACTTCCAAGTGGAAGTTTTGTCTCTCTATCATCATGAAATTGCAGGTTTCTTTACATACTCTTCTTTATATATATTGAAGTCAAATGGAGCCAAACTGACATTTCCCAGGAAATTAGACCCAAAAGCTCAGATTATAAATCATTATAATAATCTTACTGTTGTGAATCAGGGTAAGATAAAGAGATCGTGCTGAACACTCATCTGTCATGTACTTGCTCAATAACTGATTTTTGTTTATTTCGGATTGCTTGCTTAAACTTTGCTTCTATTGTGCACAACAGAAACAATTCAGCAAATAATGACTGAATTGTTTTTTATTTTTGGTATTCTCTTAAGAGCTGGAGAGGTTTGGGGTCAGAAAAGAGGCAGAATGATGAGATTACACAGCAAAGAAAGAAATGAACTCACGGCCCAGACTCAACCACAATCGATCCAACTTTTTCCAAGTCCTTTTCAATCAGGTCTTTACATTCTGCTGACAGCTCCACCTTTTTTCCACGGAAGTTCTCAAATTCATACAGTGAGACCTGTTCCACACACAATTTAACACACTGTAAATCATAACCCCTGAAACATGAGCAGCAACCCAGCTCACAATTTTACATTGTAAGAACGTTTCACCGATGTTTTTATTAAGTAACAAAACATCTGATAACCCACTGAAACAAAGGTAATACTTTAATGAAACACAGCTGAGAAGTCACACCACTAAATACAGTTCTGGACGTGTCTGTGACTAGTAACTGTAGAACGGAGGTTATCTGGACCTTGTAAACCGCTCCCGCTCCTCCTTGGCTCTTCCCAGCAACCTGCTGATCTGGAACTCCCTGCTGATCCGACATCTCTGCCTGTCAAACAGAAACAGCCGCCTGAGACGAGACAGAACTCAGTCATCACACATCAGTTACAAACGTCTATACAGTGAAAGTGCATGTCACCAGTCAGATCAAATGATCAGACAATAGATTTACTGCTTAAAATTAAGACAGAACATAGACCTACTACCCAGCTAACAACTGTAGGTTGTAAGAATGTTTACATAACATTTCCATGAAGTGACAAACACTTTCAAAATGTTTGTTGTAAAATTACCAGTGTTTTATACGCTGTATTAATGTTAATGTTATTGACTTAAGATGAACATTTTTGATATATGATAAATAACATTAAAAACCTTCTATTAATATTAATATTAAGACATGACGTTTTGAAAACTGTAGAGAGAACTTTAGAGAATGTTAGCCAACGTTGTGAGAATGTTCCCTGTTAACTGGGTAGTTATAAACAACTAGAACAGCTCAATTCCAGCTAACTAAACATTATTCTGAAGAGGCTCAGAGGCTTTAATTAGTCTGAAGAAACATCTAGTGTCAAACATTTGCAGATGTCAGTTGATTTGATCTATGAAATGACAATCAGACATTGTTTTGTGGCTTCAGTGTTGGGCCACTGCTAAAACATTCACTTCAGTAAGACAGTCCCACAACTACTTCTTAAAATATAGCAGCAGAAGTTTAGATCTCAATTTTATTTTGATAAAATTCTAATAATTCCTTTCCTTCACTTTTTACACCAATTTCCAATTCTTAAACCAAACTGTAAACTACTATATTAGTTATTTAACAATAAACATGGGACAGAGTGTTATGACAATAAGAATTGATCCATTTCATATGCATCTCAAAATCTGCCAATATAGAGCAGAACACACCGATACAACAACAACACGAAAACAACAACATAACATACAAAAAACATTCCTGGACAAAACAAGTATTTCTGCAGTCTAGCTACAGATACACAAGCCTTGTGACAACCTCCCCGCTTTCCTGGACAGACACAAGCTGCACATGAAGGATGACAGAGTAGACGGAGAGGGAAGGATGAAATAAAAGACAAGCAGATATGTGGATTTTCTGTTTACCTGTTTCTCCTGTCCTTCACCTCAGCAGCTGTCACCCTCCACTCTCCTTCAGTGTGTATGTGTGGAGATGTGGGTGTGTCGGGTAACTGGAGGGGATCTGGGGGGTATTTATGGTTTAATTCTGTCCACAGCAGCAGAAATGGGTTGGGCGATGATTGCTGATGATGCAGCATGTCTGTCGTTTGCATTTGTGTCCGTCAGACTGCATCTCAATAGGCCGTGGGTTGGCAGCTGTTGCCCGCAGCCTCCGGTGTGCTCCGCTGCCAGTGTGGGTACAGTGGGCACCAGCCTGGTGTAAGCCAAGAGGATTCTGAGGGGATCAGCTGCTGTCATCACAACCCTGCTCGCCCACTGTCCCTTCTCTCTCTCTCTCAACCCTGCTTACTCACTGTTCTCTGTCTCTCAACCCTTCTCACTTATTTCTCTCTCTCTGAACCCTGCTCGCCCACTGTCCCCTCTCTCTCTCTCTCTCAACCCTGCTTACTCACTGTTCTCTGTCTCTCAACCCTTCTCACTTATTTCTCTCTCTCTGAACCCTGCTCGCCCACTGTCCCCTCTCTCTCTCTCTCTCTCTCAACCCTGCTTACTCACTGTTCTCTGTCTCTCAACCCTTCTCACTTATTTCTCTCTCTCTGAACCCTGCTCGCCCACTGTCCCTCCTCTCTCTCTCTCTCAACCCTGCTTACTCACTGTTCTCTGTCTCTCAACCCTTCTCACTTATTTCTCTCTCTCTTAACCCTGCTCGCTCACTGATCTCTCTTTCTCTTAACCCTGTTCACTCTCTCTCTCAACCCTGCTTACTCACTGTTCTCTCTCTCTCAACCCTTCTCACTTATTTCTCTCTCTCTTAACCCTGCTCGCCCACTGTCCTTTCTCTCTCTCTCTCTCAACCCTGCTTACTCACTGTTCTCTCTCTTAACCCTTCTCATTATTTCTCTCTCTCTCTTAACCCTGCTCGCCCACTGTTCTCTCTCCTTAACCCTTCCTCCTCTCTCTCTCTCAACCCTGCATACTCATTGTCTCTCTTTCTCTCTCTCAACCCTTCTCACTTATTTCTCTCTCTCTGAACCCTGCTCGCCCACTGTCCCCTCTCTCTCTCTCTTAACCCTGCATGCTCATTGTTCTCTCTTTCTCTCTCTCTCTTAACCCTGCTCGCTCACTGATCTCTCTTTCTCTTAACCCCTTGCTCATGTCTCTTTCTCACTGTTCTCTCTCTCTCTTAACCCTGCATGCTCATTGTTCTCTCTTTCTCTCTCTCTCTTAACCCTGCTTGCTCACTGATCTCTCTCTTTCTCTTAACCCTGCTCGCTCACTGTTCTCTCTCTCTCTTAACCCTGCATGCTCATTGTTCTCTCTTTCTCTCTCTCTCTTAACCCTGCTTGCTCACTGATCTCTCTCTCTCTCTTAACCCTGCTCGCTCCCTGTTCTCTCTCTCTTTCTCTCTTAACCCTGCTTGCTCACTGATCTCTCTTTCTCTTAACCCTGCTCGCTCACTGTTCTCTCTCTCTCTTAACCCTGCTTGCTCATTGTTCTCTCTTTCTCTCTCTCTCTTAACCCTGCTTGCTCACTGATCTCTCTCTCTCTCTTAACCCTGTCCGCTCCCTGTTCTCTCTTTCTCTTAACCCTGCATGCTCATTGTTCTCTCTCTCTCTCTTTCTCTCTCTCTCTCTTAACCCTGCTCGCTCACTGCTCTATTTCACTTTCTTGTTCTTTGTGACTTAACAAACTCGAGTCATTTGGGTTATTTATCCTCAGTTAATGGATTTTGAAGATTAGAAATAGACCTTAACAAATGTAGCAATCAATACTTGAATAATTGCATATGTAAATAAAACATTTAATTTAAATAATTAAAATGCTAGGTAGTGAAAGGCTACTCTAATTGCAACTGAAATTGAATAAACGAGCTCAATTGTTTCAGTTAATAAATTGATAATTTGCGTTTTGTTGTTTTCAGATTTCATTTCTTCACTGTAATGAGGATAAGACACACAATCCAGAGTTTATATTAAACTCAGTGATACACTTCAGAGCAGAATGTTCACTTTACACAAATATTTTCTTCTTGCATTCGACTGACACTAAATGACACTAAAGGCAGAAATATTTATAAATTAAAATGAATTTAAATTAAAATCCACACACTGTACAGAGCTGAACAGCGCATTCATTTTTTATTATTAAGGTGTTATTCTAACTCTGATATTTGCTTGTTGCTAAAACACTGTCTACCAATTAACATTAAAATAAAGTGTTTGTGTTACAACTGCACTGAAGTTTACCAAACCACTGTCCAATACCTGAATCTGTTACTTAGAAACATCCATTTTAATCCCAGAACTGCAAATACATGAGACTGAACATATCTGTCCTCAAAGACAAACGTGTCCCCTTTAAAAAATATTTACTAAAGATCCATGACCATAATTCATAATTCATTTGTACAAAATGTGAATCCCATTTCCCAGCATTAAACAGGTAAACTTTATCCTCAAATAAGGAGCAGCAATTTACACAGCTAACATTAAAAACATCATATGCAAATAACTGAAAATAAACTGAAACACAATAAAACATCTTAATATACAGTATCAGAACTTTGTTTTGCTCGTGTGTCTTGATTGGCAAGGACACCAAAGATAATGTAACCAAAAATCCAGACCAGGGCACATTCATTTATGTTTGTCCTGTTGAGGTGCTCCTTTTGTAAAAATGAATAATTTAACAGAATTCATTAAAGGAGATCAAATGACATTGTTGATGTAAATGACTGTCAGAGTTGTTTTATTTTTCCTGTGTTATGTTTCCTGTTTAAAAATGGTCTTGAAGTGACGACACATGTTGGAATAAAAAAGAATGATTATAGAAATAAAAAAGTCATCTTAAGATCGCTGACTGCGGTTTATAAACACATTCAGAAATCCAAATCAAGTTTCATCTGACGGCACTTTTTCTCTGACTCATTTAAAGTGCAGTGTAGCTTTGAGCTGTACTGAGATCAGTTTGAGCTCAGATAAACAGAAAAACATTGGAGAACTTTTGATTCCTGTTCAGACTGCATCAGTTCACTTGTGCTGCATCATCCTCACTGGTAATTCACTTTGGATTAAAGCATCTGCTAAATGAGTAAATGTGAAGAGAATTGAAAGAGTCCAGATTTAAAAAACGAACGAAAGTGTAAATGGATGTAGATCCTAAATTGATCCCAGCTAACAGGGAACGTTCTCAGAACATTGGCTAATGTTCTCTAAAAGTTCTCTTAACATTATCAAAAACATTCTTGCAGTAATCTTTTTGTAGAATAGAATGTTGTTTTAATGTTATATATCATATATATCAAAAATGTTATTTTTAAGTTGTTAGTGGAATGTTTTTAAAAATGCTACAAATTTAAAAATGTTTGAATAATGTTTGAATAACATTCTTAACCAAACAGTAACATTAATATAATATCTATAAAACTGTTCCTAAAACTTTCAAAATAACATTTTTAATGTTTTCATTACTTAATGGAAATGTTAGGGAAACGTTCTTGCAACCTAACATTGTTAGCTGGGATGTGTGTCTTGGCAAACACACACTCAGAATATCCTGATACTCGGCGCAGAAACAGGAAGTAGAAAGATTCATTGCACTTTTACACATAGTAAGTTCCTTTGGCAGCTTTATGACATCACACAGTGAGGGAGGGAGAACGTCTTGTATACACTGCATTGGTCCTGGAAAGTAAAACAGCAGGATTAGATGGTGGTAAACTTTCTCAGATCCAACCTTAAAACTGAACGAGAAGAGAGACATCTGCAGTATAACCTCTCCAGGAGAAAAGGTGAAGATCGGATGTTCAAATGTTTCTCTTCCACTCACACTTGCTATTTACAGAGAGCTATAAGCGATTTGTTGCTGGTTGTTTATGGTCATAAGATTCTGGCCTCTAGACATGACTTCTCTTCTATGTGATATAAGAGGAAGTGGTTTAATACAAATGTGGTTTTTGTTACCCTCTGCTGGGGAAGAATGGCACAGCATGTAGAAAAACATGGGCCTTATAATCTAAAATATCAAATAAATGGTTCACCCACAAAAATCAATATTAGTCCATAAAATACCCTCAAGGCATCCTAGATGTACAAAATGTGTATATGTTGTGACTGAATGTGACATAAGGGAATCAGAGTGAAATTCTCTCACCCGAGCACCTGATGTCGTCTGGTTCACGCATCACTCTCAAGTTGACTCATTCGCTTCTTGGATTTGAGCTCAAGCAGCCAGGAGGGCGAGGAGCCGGTCCTGTGGATTCAAATGAATCAGAATCATTACAATCATCTGTCAAACGGTTCTGCTTCTGTACATGATTCATGTCCACACAGTGACTGAGTGAAGCATCACAACTTCAGGAAACAAATGGCAGGTAGTGTTCTGATAATTACGCAAATGATTATAGATTAACACACACACTCCCTCCTTCAGTGTAAGTCTATGGGAATTTTTTTTATCCTTTACATGTTAGCAGTTGAGTAACTATGGCGATGCCAGTTAGGGTTCCCTGTAGAATTCCTTTAGAGATTCCTTTGGCACCTCCAGAAACATCCCAAGCATCTCAAAACAACAAACATTAAGAGAATACAGACAGGAGACAGTGCTTCTGCAGACACGGACACTAGCACTCACTTTCAGTGGATCATAAGAAATGGTTTGAGAGGGATTATGTTTGTATGAATACATACTGTATTTTTTGCTTAATCTTGCACAGTGGCTTTAAGACTTGCTGGCTCCTGCA
Organism: Chromobotia macracanthus; assembly: GCA_036877525.1. NCBI lineage: Eukaryota > Metazoa > Chordata > Actinopteri > Cypriniformes > Botiidae > Chromobotia > Chromobotia macracanthus. Next base: position 1,262,418 of record JAZGTH010000010.1, read on the forward strand.
GCTCAGTTCACAATGCCACAGAAGAACCATATTTGGCTGCATGGTTCTATAAAGAACCTTTAACATCCACAGAACCTTTCTGTTGCACAAAAGATTCTTTCTAGTGGATAAAGGTTCTGTAGATTATAAAGCAGAAATTCTTTGATGGCATCGCTGTGAAAAACAATACGGCTGCACTTACCCACTGTCTCTGCTGTCCACAGGGGGCAGCACTCTGGGGCCGAGAGACATAGTGGGTGTGCGGGGAGAGCGAGCAGCGACAGTGGGTGATGTCTGTTCTTCTGATGTAGCGTCTGCTTCCACGATTACACTTCTTCTCCTCAGTTGTGCCTGTCAGAGAACAAAAGATCAACATTAAACCAACATGAATCTCTGTCCCAGGATTATTTATGCTGGTTAGTGGTATAACTAGTTTAAAATGAAGTAGACAGTTAACAGCTTTAACAGTTAAAGCTGTCCATGGACTATTGTTAAGGATAAAATCACTCAAATAAGACTAATGTTAAGTAGCCTAATTGAGACACCAGCATTCAAAACCCAACCTATAGCAGTAATACTGACGTTTTCAACAGCAAGTGTCTGAGTTAATGTCATGCTTTACCATGAGAGCTGATTGGTCCATTCCAGGAAACACAGGAACTCTCTTAGGCTGGCTGGGGGCTGAAGTGGGCGTGGCATCTCTGGACGCCTCCTCCTCCTCCTCCTCCTCCTCTGAGTTCTGTCTGTTTGAACTCTGAGCTTGAGCGTCTGGAAGAATGTTTAATCAGTCCTGTGATCAGACCCTACAGCTGACACACAGAGATTCTGACAGATTTAAATAGCAAAAAATAATGTTAATGTTTCTGATTTGTATATGGTACAATTAGGATCAACTGATCACAGCCCTCCGATTGTAGGGTTATGCACAAGTGGCTTTGGATAAAAGCCTCTGCTATCTGAATAAATGTGAATGCTTTAACAACAGTAAATAAAGTGGATTCAAGAGCACTGGTGTAAATCAGGATTAGGATTAAGAATAAATGTAAATGAAAACAGGATCACACAGTTACAGTCATTCAATACAATAAAACAACATCACCTGTGGAGTCACAGAACCTCCAGTCTGGGTTTGTTGCCTCTGTGAGCGCGGGCAGAGCTGCTCTCTGACGAACGGCACGGGACGGTCGTGAACGCTTGATGTTTCTTTTCTTCCCCAGATCAACTTTTGATCTGAACACACTGGAGTCCAGAAGAGGAGCTGAGGACTATACACACACACAAACACATTATATTGAATTGTGCTGTATATGCTGAGCTGCTAAAGGAAGCCCCACCCCTTTTGTCCCACAGATCAGGAAGAGACTGTGTGCAGCCACTGGGACCCCGCCCCTTACCTGGACCACACCCAGTCATCACTCCCTCACCTTCACTAAGCCCCTCATCACCACAAAGCCCCCCTTTATTTGGACATCTTCTCCAATGGACACTTTAATCCCCTTTTGAACATTTATGGTTATCTGATGTTTGAATAAACGTCTGACACCGCGCTCACTGTAACTGTTTTCCCAGCGAACAATTTTAGGTTTTAAGAACATTTCCGTAGCATTTCCATTAAGTAATAAAAATGTTAAAAATGTTATTTTAAATGTTCTAGGAATGTTCAAAATATCCAGTTTTTAGACATTGTATTATTGTTACTGTTTGGTTAAAGAATGTTATTCAGACTTAAAATTCAGTAACTTTTTTTACTTAAGAAAAACATTTTTAACGTGATATATGACATATAACATTAAAAAGCATTCTACTAACATCACTGCAGGATTGTTTTTGATAACTCTGAGAGCACTTCAAGAGAATATTAGCAAATGTTCTGAGACTGTTAGCTGGGTTTACTCACCTCATCATGATTATTGTATATTAGTTCTGTTACACCTGTGGCTAGAATTTTATAATGACTTTAAAGAACATTAACAAACATTAGACCTCATTCATGAAAACAAGCAGAATAAATGAAAATGAATATGTATGATGTTGCACTTCTGCTGTAGGTCACCAATCAATGAGATGAAGTTCTTTGTACACAAGATCAGATCTGCTTGTTTTCACTGAATCACAGCAGATGCTCTTAAGAGATGAAATGGATGCAGTTCTGCACACACTGTGTGTGTGTGTGATTGTGTTATAACCGGTAAATGAAAGTTACCTCAGGAAACAGCAGCGGCTCCTCCTGAACGACTGCCCGTGTGTCTGAATCAATCGATGCATTTCTCTCTTTCAGTTTTTGCAGAGCCCGACTGACTTTGTTCTCTGCACTGTGACTAAAATATTAAAACATACCTTATCAAAATGAAGCAAAGTCAATGAAAGTACCACACACTTGGTTTTATACCATTCATGACCACCAGGAGGCAGTCTGAGCAAATCTAACATCCACAAAAGTCAAACTGGTGCTGCACTGAAAATGGACTGAGATTACAACCCAGTGCTTCTGATTAGTTCATTCACCGGGGAGGCTGCTGTGTGATTGAATTTAATCTGTGAAGCCGATCCACACACCCAGTCTTTATTATAGCAGGGAGAAACAGGGGGTCATCATCAAAACAGGCATCCATGTCTAATAACTATAATGTGTTGGAGAAACTTCTGTAGTTTTACAGTACTAATTCTCAGATGTTTTAAATGACATTACGGTGGTTATTTAACCCAGAGTGATATTGTAAAGAAGTAAGCTCATTACTGTACTGACGGGGACGGTGTTTTCCTGAAGGACATTTCTTACCTATCAACCGTGTTGCTGATGTGAGTCGGGCTGTGGGTTTCAGTGTCTGTATTCTGCTCATCTTCCTCCAGTTCAGTGCAGTCCTTCAACTGAGCCTGGATGAAACCAAGCAAAAGCAGACATGTTTCAATACTACAGTGAAGTCCTGCAGACCTCCAGTCAGCAGAGCAGAGTTGCTCAGATCATGTTAATGCTCCTCAGCACGACCGTCCAAAGCAAAACAACAGTCACCCCAGCTAACAGGAAACATTCTCAGAATGTTGGCTAATGTTCTCTAAAATTTCTCTCAAAGTTATCAAAAACTTTCTTGTAGTAACGTTAATAGAAAGTTTCTAGAACTGCTTTTGTTACTCAATGGAAACGTTAGGGAACGTTCTTACAACCTAAAATTGTTAGCTGGGGATTTGTTATATGTATAATATTTTAATAGTACAATAAAGCAAAATATTTCTGCTGTTTTAATTATGTGTGAAAAATTAGTTAAAAAATAGTTTGAACATTTAATGTACCTTTAAATTACAAACACATTGATGGAAAAAAGGACCAAACAAACACTCACACATGAATCAGAAGAAACCTAATGGAAAGTAAAGATGTATCACTACAAAAACACATTCACACACACACAGTTTAAAATTACTGTACAAACGGTATATTCTATCCCCCTAAACGTACGTCACAGAAAACGTTCTGCTGTTTTACATTTTTGGTGTTATTAAAGCAAAGCATGTTTAGGCCAATTTATGAAAACATGTTTAGGTCGTGTTGTACAGCTAAATATTAAGTATCACTTCATATATTCATATACTGACATATTTCAGTACATGTGTAAGGACATTTTCTACTAATTTGGCCCACACACACACACACACACACACACACACACACACACACACACACACGACAAGATGTCGTTCATACTTGCCTATGTACACAAAACAGATACCTTGAATTTCATACTGCAAATCAAACATGTACAATGCTGTTACTAGGTAACAAAACAGTCTCATAAACAGGATCTCTGTGAGTGGCCAATAAGCACAGCTCACTGTACATCATCCATCAGTCCCAGAGAGAATCCCTATAAACAGTCTACAGTTCAAATCTATATCAGCAGTTTATAAAGCACTCTTGATAGAAAGAGCTTTTAAGACTCTAGATCTGATCAAACAGGCCTGTTCTAGATTCTGTCCACCACACCCATCATTCATTTCTCTCCTACAGTGACAGAGCTGAAGGTTCTTAAAGGTGCAGTGCACAGTTTTAATGCTGAAATACTTTCTGCTGCTGTAGATCAAGTAAACATTCAGTAGACCATTGTCAGGATGACTTCCTGAAGAGTGTAAAAACTGACGCGTTACTGCTCTGATTGTTTGTTAAACTGGTTTAAGCAATCACAGCACAGCCGTGATATTATACAGATATATATTATGTATTTCCTGCATGTTATAGGAAATTGTAAAAGTCAAGCAAGATAAGAATTAAGGATGAGAAAGATGAGAAAAGAAATGAATTATTGTGCAGACAGAGGAAGTTATTATACAGTGTCACGGGCGACATTTATTTACTATGCTGCCCTCAAGAACATTAGTGGAAATTAAAGGGATAATTAATTATAAAATACACCATAAAATACATGACTAGATTACATAAACCCACGTACAAGGTTAAACCAATGAAAGTTAGCATATTAAACAGAAATAACTGCTCATGTTATGCAGTGCACGTAACCAGAAAAACGAATGTGTATGGAAACATAGTCAATGTGCAGCTTTAATCTGTCTAATTACTCAGTAGGGAGAGGAAGGGATTTCTTTTCCACTGATCTAGGATCAGTAATTACAGTCATCACATGAGATTTCAGGGCATGAGTCATAACTGAACTCTCGGACACCATCAAAACCTCTCACGTTTACTATTACATACACAGTAAAACACAGCTGTCTCATACAGCCGTGTTGTACAGCTATCTTTGTGAGGACTTTCATTGACACTATACAATTTCTAGCCTCTTACCCTAACCATCACAACTAATTTCCTTAACCCTAAAACCAAGTCTTAACCTCAAACAGCCCTTTAAATGAGTGTCAGAAAGTGAGGACCAATGTCCTAAAAGCCAAATGTCCTCACTTTACTTTCTTTGTCCTCACTCTGATGTTATAAAACTCAAACTGGTCCTCATAAAGATAAGTGTACAAGTACACACACACACACACACTGTAGATACACGCATTCATCCAAGACCTGCATATCTCCACCATAACAGACAGGGGTTACCCTGTTAGAGGTTACCACAGAATCTTTCTGTTTTTGGGGTGGATGCCAAATCTAATATGACACTGATTGCAAAACTTCTGAGGAAGTGACTCCTGTGAATTAATGATATTTCTGGAGAAAGTTTTACGTTACACACAGAAGATCCACTATTAAAAGAACGAGAACATTTGTGCGTTCAACAAGTCTAGACAACTCTAGATTCCAAGCAATATGATTGAAGAACACCTCATATCCTGTGCAACACTGACTCGTGTGTTTACACTGACAGAAACTGCCGATAAACCAGATCACAGCAAATGATATGAAAACAGATGAGAATAATAATAACTGTGGCCTCATGTCAAAACCAGAGTAAATGTTCACACACTGGTGTTAAAGCTCCAGATTTGACTCAGCACACACAATGACTCAACATTTCAGGTTCTCTGGATACTGTGTTTGTTTTTTACACATGACAGGTCTTAAATTGTAGTTGTTGAATGAAATCTGGAGTGACGATAACAGTGTATGAACACACAGACATTTTTAATAAATCTGCTGCAAATTTACTTCACTTGGTTTAGACGACCCCACTTTTCTATTGTTTCTCAGATGAACACATACATGCATCAGTTTAAGAGAAAATTTGATATAAAATAAAAACTTTCTGCTGCTGGATGCAAATATGCAAATATAAACAAACATGACACTGTTTTTTCCACCACCCTCTTCATGAAAACCCGTTGTAGAATCCAGAAAACCTCAGAGTTTAAGACCAAATTAACCAGACAGACCATTAAATAACAAAAATTTATAAAGCCAAAATATTTTTAATAAGCCCCTTTTTTAACCTACATGAGTAATCACTTTTTTATGTTGTGCTTCACAATACAGTGTTACAGTGTTGTGTGCATAATATCCTAAATATAACATTATAATATACAGCTTCAATTTTTCCAGCACGCTAAGAGTCACCAAGAATTAAACAATGACACATTTTCTAACTAACTAACTTCACATTCCTAAACCATCTTTACAAATGACTTTCAACCAAATCATGTCATACAACCTTCAAAAGGGAGGAGAAAACGTGCTAGGCTGTTGACATAAAGACACTGTGCTCAGTTACAACAGTGTTTATATAATGGTGAACTCATCTGACCTTTGATAAAAGCTAGTCACCTACTCAGAAAAACAAGAACAAAACTGGAAATTAACTCAATTAAACATGTTCACTTGCAACATGGACAAACATTGTTTGTGCAAACACAGAGAGCTATCAAACAATGAAAAACTAAAAGTCCATTTTTCTATTTAGAATATCATGTTAATAATTTTGCATATTACTGGGCACATTGGACCATTTGAGTGCTGATTTAAAGAACAGAGACATCTGTTATGAGAACAGTAGTTGAGGGAGTATGCAACGCAAGTCTTACGCTATTGGAGTCTGACGTAACAGGGCGCCTGCGCAGGGAAAACCGCTGTCTGCTTTGCTGAGACAGAATCCTCAGAGACTGTCGACCACGAGAGGCGAAACTTCTCAGTGGTGAGATGGCCCTCTGAAAGGTTCTGGCCCTGTCTTCATCTTCCTCACGCTCCAGAGCCCCGGACACAAACTCCACCGCCTCTTGTAAGGAGCGCCGCATGTTTCCAACCCATCCCGACACCTGCGTCTGCACCTCAGACAGCTTGTTACCCACGTTCTGCATCTTCTTTCCCCCCAGACTAACAAAACAAGTCCCTCTGAAGAACAGAAGATTCCGGGAATGCTGGTTTCGTCTTCAGATTTGGTTCTCTAGTTCAGTTTTAAGCTTTCTGGTCAAGAACAACACAAAACAACCTGTACTGGAGTGATTCTTGGCCAGAATATGCAGGAAATTGGACCAGACTTGATGCTGATAGTCAAACATTCGTCTGCACAAGAGTACTGAGGGTCTAACAAACCTTTACAACTACAGAGAATCCTCTAGTTGTCCATCATTTCCCCATTTTTTTACATTCCTCTATTAAAAAATTAAAACACACGTCAGCCCGTTCTTCAGAAGATCACTTCACTGTTTCTGTTGGGAAATCTTCTTTTCTTGATCGGAAAAGGTAGAAACAACCTAAAAGTGTCTGTTTCTTTAACACACCAAAGACTTCATGTGCACAGTGAAAAGGCAGTAACACTGTGGAAAGCCCATCTCTGACGCTTAACACGCTGCAGGTATGAACAGGTACCGGAAAAAGACACAGCCCTCAAATGAGTGACAACATCCAAGAGAAAGAAAGAGAGAGAGAGGGAGAGAGAGAGAGAGGGAAGGGACAAAACAAGAACTAGGATCATATTTGCCTTTGTAATAGCCGTTGCATTTGTAACAACTGTTGAGGAAACAGGAAAGAGTTTTATGTGAGAACCATTGTGAGTTTTGTGCTAGTGAAGTTTGGAAGAAAAACTCTGAACTTATGCAAACTGTTGCTGAATGTATATATACAAACATATATGTATATACACACACAATGGTGGGGCATCTTTTGACTTACCAGCTACTAATTATATCAGCCTACTAGAAACCACCTAGTAATGACCTAACAACAGTTTTGTAACGTCTAGCAATGTCCAACAACACCTTAGCAACCACATGGCAACGCACTAAAAGCCATTCAGATCACCTTAGCAACTGCTTGGCATTGCCCTGACAACCACCAACGGAAGGTCATTTCTTTTTGATTTTTCCCTCAGAAAATAGCATGCACTGATGCACCAGGAAGAAAAATAACAGGCTTAATTTGACTTTTTATGTTGACTTTAGGCATGTATTGCAAGAAAAATAAAAAATAAAAGTGTATTTCAAATTTTACAACACTATATGGGTAGGAACATTTATTAATCTATGTACTGTAAGTACAGTAGCCTCAATTTAATGCAAGTACAGTATAATCATGAAACACCACTGACCCCTGCTGGCTGCATGAGTACCTCGAACCTGGTACCTGTCCAAGAAACACACCCACAGCGCTCTACACTACAACAGAGTTAAAGTCACCATAAAATCAAAATGTATTGTTTTCTATTTTTTAATGGAATATTGCATGTGTTATATTATTATTATTATTATAAATATTTATCAGTGCACGTCATTGTTTTTTAAATTTATCTGCCCTCGTAATCTTTAATCAAAAACATTAACTTTCCCACGAAACATCTCTCCTTATGATGATGTATGTTTGTACCTGAGGGCGGGACTATATTGACTGTCCAATGGCCAGGCAGTTTTTATCCCTCCAACTTCCAACGATCCAATCAATTCACAAAGAACGAAATCAAGGCCGGTCCTATGTTTTTTCTCATTTCAGAAGCCGTGTCACTTGGATATGCATCACCCGAGAAGAAAATACTGTTGTTTCTCAGTTACTTTAAAGGACAGATCAGAACAGATGCAGTTTGTTTAGCACACAAGGTTAAACCAGCTCAACAGACGTTTCCTCAGGCTGCTCTCCAGTGCAGTACATGTCCCTGAATCTGTCATGTCTGAATCACATGATTCAGATATTGTGTACATTAAGAAAATGAAATTATGACTGAAAGTCATGTTTTTGCATTATTTCATTACTAGCAGAACAATGAAGTACACCACCTCAACTTTCAGTATAGATCGATTTTAATTCTCAAATAACGTACACAAAAACACAAAAATAATAAGAAACCATCTTTTTGCAGAAAAGAAAATATAAACACAGTCAAAGCATGTATACTATCACTGAACATTTGCATTTCTGTTCCAAATTATTCTGGAAACTAACCTGGTGGTTTATTTGAAGCACGCAAACACGGTTTGGCACTCTGCTTTGCATATGAAAAGATCTGAACATCACAACATGTTTAAAACTTGCTTACAGCTTCTGGCCCTTGAAAATCACTTACATGAAGTTCGGCCCAAAAACATACCTGGAACATTCAAAATAGCTTTTAAATATTTTTGTTACCTAATGGAAATGTTTGGGAAATGTTCTTACAACTTAAAATTGTTAGCTGGATACATACTACAGTCCCAGGTCAAAAAAGTCCACCCTACATCTTTATGATATTCTGCTGTCTAGATATATTGTATTATATTGTAATATATCTGATGGGGAAAATGAGTAACACACCTTTCCACAACAAGTCAGTTTAAATCAGTCAGTTCCATTCAACAAACAATGCAAGAGTTGGTTTTGTTTACATCAGTGCATCCAATATTCAGAGCAACATTTGTATTTGTTGCTTGTGTGATGTCTTTACTGTACAATCTGTGAGTCAGTAGGTGTTGTCTGAGAATGTCATAGCCCTGACTCAAAAACAAGCGTTATCCAAGAATAAACATGTATCTATACACACATGTACCCACCAGTGCACACACCCAACACAAAACAACATCCACTATGGTAATATCACGCTATCTCATCACGAGACACCAGTGAGAAATTCCAGCATGACACAAAGACCAATAGAAACAAAGAACTTGTCCTGGAGTATCTAGTCTAGCTCTACAAGAGTAACATCAGCTTTCTTTCAGCCTGTTTAAAACTCACAGCTCTTTCATTCACTATGCGCTCACCTGTGGCCAGGCCCACAAAATCTACCGACTGTTCAATATTTTAAGTAATTCATTTTGTGTTTTTATTGCTTATTTTGACACAGTTTTCTATTTCTATTACAGTTCAAAATAGCACAAAATTAAACATGTTAAAACGTGTTCAAGTGTTCAAATCTGTAACTTCTGTCTCTCTATCAGGGTAAGGACAGTTCTGAACACTGATCTGTTATGTACTGCAAAAGTTACGGATTGCGGCTTTAAATACAGCTGTCCAAGCACAATCAAATGATCTAAAACATTTCGTGAACAACAATGCAAAGATTGTGGGTGGTGTGAGAACTTCATGAATGATGGGTGTTAGTTCAATGGAAATCTGCTGAGCTTTCTGCTGTTTTCTATAGGCATAGACTGCATGTGGACCTGCTTATGGGTGGGGCTGGAGGTGGGACCTGAACCCTGAATGTTACTGCTAAAGCCCTGAATGTTTTTGATCACTGTGTCTTTGGCATGTTTTTTATACTCTGTTGTTTTGTCACTCACACAATCATGTTTTGCTCTGTAATGTTTTTAAAGCAGCAATGCGTAACTTTCTCCTCTCTATCGCCATCTGTGTTTGATACACAAAACTGTACACAAAAAAATACTTTACATACTTGCATGATCAAGTCAAATGAAGCCAAACATGGCATAACTCTGATTTGGTAAATTCTATATTTTTGTTTATGCTTTAAAATACATACAATGATAAAAAAGAACTAGTATGGTATGTAGCTATAGTTAATGGAACCTTTAGTCAATAAAAATGAGTCTTTAGTAACGTGATGTTTTAAATCTTATTTTATAAACTGACTAGTTCTGTTTGGATAAGCTGTCTGTGAAATGCTGATCAATGCATGCCTGTGACCGCACATTCTATATTAAGGTACCAAGTTGCCTGGCAACTGTAAACAGTTAATTAACTAAATTACTAGGAAGATTCTTGGAAAATGAATGACTTGTTAATTCTGATTATTACTTCTCATTTTAATTCAAATATCTGAATGATTATTTTACCCCTCTCATGGTTTATTACTTTATTTAGGTGTTATTCAAATGCTTCATTTAAAGATGGTCCCACACACATACATATGTTTGAACCAACATCTACTGACCCTGAAACCACCCCCGGCCTCACCTCATGTGATGTGATCTCCTCATGTCTCGGTGCAGAAAGTCCTGCCTCTGATTCCAACAGATCTTCTGGTTCAGATTCGGCCTCCTCTGCAGTCTGTGGTTGGTAACTGATTTCTTCATGTTTACTAGAAGAGTTCTGCAGATTAAACGGTTCAGGTTCAATTCCCATTATGACCTTCACAACAGATTAGATTACATTCACCTTTACTGTGATTGAAATGCAGTTAGATTCTAAACAGAAGTGCAAACCTGATCTTTGCTTAGTCCTTGGCATTCAGGATAAGTGGACCCTGATTTCAGTGGGTCAGGAACTGCATCAACAATAAGAGATTCTGTAGAAGGAGACAGTGTTGAGGAGTGACTTGGCCCTGTTCCCCATCTTCGTGGTTTCACAGAGAAGTCATCGTAAAGCACTTCACTGAACCCAGGTGAGACGCTGGGGGCCTGACTGACTAGCACACGACTCTGAACTGCTGCTGGTTTCTCAGCATCAAACGATATTAAATCAGAACTCGCAGGCACTTCTCGCATTCTCTCTACTTTGAACTTCTCCATCTCTAATCTCTCTCTTTCTTTTTCTTGTCTCCATCTTTGTTCCTCTTCAGTCCGCTTTCTTTCCTTCATCTCTCTCTTTTTCCTAAGTCTCTCTTTTTCTCTTTCTTGTCTCCATCTTTCTTCCTCTTCAATCCGCTTTCTTTCCTCCATCTCTCTCTCTTTCTTAAGTCTATCTTTTTCTCTTTCTTGTCTCCATCTTTCCTCTTCAATTCGCCTTCTTTCCTCCAATTCTCTTTCTTTCTTTAGTCTCTCCTCTTTTTCTCTCTCTTGTCTCAACCTTAGCTCTTCAATTCGTCTTTTCTCTTCCATTTCTCTTTCTTTCTTTAGTTTCTCCTCTTTTTCTCTTTCTTGTCTCAATCTTTCTTCTTCAATGCATCTTTTTTCCTCCATTTCTCTTTCTTTTCTTAGTTCCTCCATTTCTCTCTTTTGTCTCAATATTTCCTCCTCTTCAATTCGTTTCATCTCTCTCTCTTTCTTCAGTTTCTCCTCTTTTTCTCTTTCTTGTCTCAACCTTAGCTCTTCAATTCGTCTTTTCTCTTCCATTTCTTTTTCTTTTCTGAGCCTCTCTTCTTTTTCTCTTTCCTGTCTCAATCCTTCCTCCTTATCAATGCGTCTTTTCTCCTCCAGCTTTCTCTCCTTCTTCAGTTTCTCCTCTTTTTCTCTTTCTTGTCTCAACCTTAGCTCTTCAGTTCGTCTTTTCTCCTCCATTTCCTTTTCCTTTTTGAGCCTCTCTTCTTTTTCTCTTTCCTGTCTCAATCTTTCCTTCTCTTCAGTGCGTCTTTTCTCCTCCAGCTCTCTCTCCTTCTTCAGTTTCTCCTCTTTTTCTCTTTCTTGTCTCAACCTTAGCTCTTCAGTTCGTCTTTTCTCTTCCATTTCCTTTTCCTTTTTGAGCCTCTCTTCTTTTTCTCTTTCCTGTCTCAATCTTTCCTTCTCTTCAGTGCGTCTTTTCTCCTCCAGCTCTCTCTCCTTCTTCAGTCTCTCCTCTTTTTCTCTTTCTTGTCTCAACCTTAGCTCTTCAGTTCGTCTTTTCTCTTCCATTTCTCTTTCTTTCTTTAGTTTCTCCTCTTTTTCTCTTTCTTGTCTCAATCTTTCCTTCTCTTCAGTGCGTCTTTTCTCCTCCAGCTCTCTCTCTTTCTTCAGTCTCTCTTCTTTTTCTCTTTCCTGTCTCAATCTTTCCTTCTCTTCAGTGCGTCTTTTCTCCTCCAGCTCTCTCTCTTTCTTCAGTCTCTCTTCTTTTTCTCTTTCCTGTCTCAATCTTTCCTTCTCTTCAGTGCGTCTTTTCTCCTCCAGCTCTCTCTCGTTCTTCAGTTTCTTCTCTTTTTCTCTTTCTTGCCTTAACCTTTGCTCCTCAATTAGTCTTTTCTCTTCCATTTCTCTTTCTTTCTTTAGCCTCTCTTTTTCTCTCTCCTGTCTCAGTCTTTGCTCCTCTCTCTGTCTCTCCTCTTCAATCCTTTGCCTCTCTTCTTCCATCTCTTTTTCTTTCCTGAGTCTCTCTTTTTCTCTTTCCTGTCTCAGTCTTTGCTCCTCTCTCTGTCTCTCCTCTTCAATCCTTTGCCTCTCTTCTTCCATCTCTTTTTCTTTCCTGAGTCTCTCTTTTTCTCTTTCCTGTCTCAGTCTTTGCTCCTCTCTCTGTCTCTCTTTCTCTCTTTTTTCTTCAATCCTCCTCCTCTGCTCTTCAATCAGTTTCTCTCGGGCTAATCTCTCCCGCTCTCGTTGAGTTTCTCTTTCAGACTCTCTCTTTCTCTCCCCCTCTACTTTTCTTTCTTCTTCTATTCTTTTCTTTCTTTCTTCCTCTTGCTTTCTCTGTTCTTCTAGTTGCCTTTGCTTCTCTTCTTTCTGTTTTCTTTCTTCTTTCAAGCGTCTCTCTTCCTTGGCTTGTTTTCTTTCTTCCTCTTTCCGTCTTTCCATTTCCTGCTCTTTCCTTTCTTTCTCCAGCTGCTCTTGCTTCCTTCGTTTTTCTTCTTCTTCTTGTCTTTTTCTCTCTAGATCTTTGCCTATCCCAACCCTTCTGCACAAAGGCACTGCGATGTAGTTCTCCTTGTCCTCTTCAACTTCATCATCTTCCTCTTCTTCTCCATTAGCAACAGTCTCACCTGCAGATTGTAGGCTGGAGTTCTTGTTTTCCAACAGTACGTTCCTCTCAACTGCATCACCTGGAAGAACACTTCTCCTAATTGATGGTTTCTTAGCAGGTTCTTGGATTGGCCCATTTTGAACAGATGTCGACTGTGCAGGTTTTTCAAAGGACCTCTCACTGGATGAAGACTCATCTGAGTTGATCTGCATCTTCTCATATTGTTGACTGCAAATACAAATTTGGAAATATCTTATAATCATACTCTTGAACAGAATAGGAACAATATGTTGCACTTTGGAGACTACGACCAGAAACATACCCTTTTAAAGAACACAAACTTTCTACTAACATTACTACAGAAACATTTGATAACTTTGAAAGAACTTTTAGAGAACATTAACCAACATTCTAAGAGCATTTCATGTTAGCTGGGACTCACCATTTAACGGCACCAGTGGATGGCAAACGGGTTCTGGGCTCGTGTGTATCCAAGCTTAGATTCTTGATTCTCTGTTTAATATCGACAGATATTTCAGCAGGTGTGACATCATTTTTGTTGAACGTGTCTCTATCTTGTGAGGCGGTTGAACGGTCAAACAGGAGACTGATTCGTCTTTTAATGCTGCTTCCACTGATCTCCTCATCCTCCATCTCTCCTATCTCCACCTGTGGCTTTGAAGACCTGGACTCTGATGGAGAAGGAGGGGGTTTGTCTGTCTTGCTGGTTCCGGAATCTCTCCTCACAGAGCTCATGTCTCCCTCGGGTGTTGAGGGCGCCTCAAACCTGGAGGTCAGCTCCACAGAGAGACGATTTCTACCTGGCCTAACATCTGCATCAGTTTTAACAACTCTGGTTTCTCCTTCTGGCCTTTGTTTGAGGACCTTTTGGTCCTGAAAACCTAATGATTTTGCTCTGCTCCTGGGCTGAAATTTCATCATGTCATCAGGCTGTGTGTTCGGGGCAGTTTGATTATGAGAGCCTGTTTTGTCTAGATTCCTAAAGGGCGATTTGGGCTTGGGTATAACAGCAGGTTTTGGGGAGAGTGGGGCGGGTTTAGGAGCTGCGCTTGTATTGGACACATTTGAGGTGCCGTTTAAGTTTGGTTTTGGAGACCCTGATGTTTGGGGAGCACTGACACGAGTCTCTCCTGACGCTGCTTTTTTGGAAGACAGTGCGTCAAGAGCATCAGTAGAAACAGCCCGTGAAAACTGTCTGCCAGTGTTGACTTTTGGGGCTTTGATTGGACGGACCGTTGCGTTCCTTTGAAGGGCAAATGGTTTGGGCATGAGATGGGGTTTGGGGCCCAGCGCCGGCTTGCCCGTGTCTTTGGAGAGTGCAGAGGATGAGACTGATGGTTTGCTTGGGTTAACGAGGGCCCCTGATTGGCTCAGATCCCTTGTGGCTGCCTCCACCCACGCAGCCATGGCTGCACACTGCAACTAGATAAGAAAGCAAAAGAGAAACACAACTGTAAGAGCTCACCTGAGTGGAAGAAACATATATTTTGGGATGTTTTACTATAAACAAGTTCGCAAGAGAATGAAAGGCTAATGAATCATGTTCATTTAGCCCTCTGAGAAAAATAAGAGTTTATTTAGTGTCCCAGACCAAATCGTATGAGTTTTGCAAAATTAGTTTTACTGTGTGTGTGTTTTACACACATGAACACACACAGTTTGACAGGCAAGTAGGACATCCTACTTTTTTTTTATTTTATTGGACATCCTAGTTTTCCACAGAAAATATATATTTTTATAAATATGTTTAGACACTTTACATAGTGATTATTAACAGAATGTGAAGAAACTTTCAACCAGCACAACAAAAAATGTTTCTGAAAAAAAATCACCTGCCGTGCCTTAAAAATGTCAGATGCATCAGATTTCTGTAGGTGTCAATCAATCAAATCCCAATTTTACATTTTCACACATCTGTCTAATGAAAAGTGTGTATATAAACATTGGAAAGAATGAACAGAGTTGACTTGCTGTCTGTAAAGGAAAAACGTGACTCAGCTCGGGCTGTACAGTTATTAAAGTCAGATAATGTAAGGTAGAGATATAATAAAATAAAGACAGTCGGGTGGTGTCGGAATGTCAGAACGTCACAGGAGCTGCTGTGTTGTGATTGACAGGACCGGACAAACAAGCTCCATCCAAACCATTAGTCAGAACTGAGCGAGATCTAGACACAGCAGTCAGATCTAATCCGGTTCTGAACCAGTCACAATTACTCCTCTGTTTGGCACTTACATGTTACTACAAAAATTAATGCTGCAATCCAAAACATTTGCCTCTCTGTCGCCATCTCTGTTTGAAACATAAAACTGCAGGTTACTTTACATACTTTTCTTTATGTATGTTAAAGTCAAACTGACATTTACTGGGAAATCATCTCAAATTATAAATCATTATTTTAAACTTACCATTGTGAATCGGGGTAAGATAAAGAGATCGTGTTGAACTCTGATCTGTTTACTACTTGCTTACTAACTTTTTTTATTTTAAGCAATTGAAAACTTACCAATTGCAGCTTTAAGTAACTGAGAAAGGTCTCACATTCTGAGCTTATGTTTATCACTTCTGTGGCCAGCAGTGTGTTGATATGTTTTAGACTGACATTTTAATTTAGATGGATAGATGTTAGTTAGCTGGTTAGTTATGCTTTATCCAAAGAGACAAAAGTTAACTTATTACAGACAATATTAAATGCATATATCTATGCGTAGCTTACTACACTAGCATATATTTAACACAGATGGACTAAAATCAACAAAACTCTCATTTTAATGCCTTTACCACAGTGGTTAGAGTCTAGCTAGTCAAGGTTTATCTGGTTAGCTTTAACACCTAAAATGAAAGCTAACAAACCCCAAGCAGCTATTAAAACACCAAACCAGCAAACTCTGGCAACGATACAAAACCCAGTCCAGTTGGTTTAGCTGTCTCAGCCATGCTACTCTGGTTGGGCTAGATTTTTAAGTGTTTCTACCCTCCTAGAGTTATTCAAACAAGAAGCGACTAGACATTTCTCTGCAGGCTGTTTATACACACCCTGTGTGACCCACAATAAATGACCAGCATCACTCTCACCTGATGTTATCAGTCTACATGCAGGTGTACACCCTGCCAACACAGAATTCATCACAGAAGTCATTTAGTTGATTAACGTATTGTTACATGTTGACACAGTGAAACGGTCACTTGTGTCGTCTTATCAGTGTGTGAAACTCTGTG
Source organism: Chromobotia macracanthus (assembly GCA_036877525.1). Lineage (NCBI taxonomy): Eukaryota > Metazoa > Chordata > Actinopteri > Cypriniformes > Botiidae > Chromobotia > Chromobotia macracanthus. The sequence goes on from JAZGTH010000010.1 coordinate 1,279,033, forward strand.
AAAAACGTAATCTAAAGCTTGCACATGAATTATCTCCGTTTACTTCTGCTCATACACTGACCAGAAACAGTCTTACAGAAAATCCTTTAAGCTTGGGCACTGAAACTTTATCTGCAGCCCAGGGGAGGGGAGGAAAACCCACATCTTGTGTTTTACATCACTGCCCAGCACAAATCTGTCTTACTTTCCAACAAACCCGTCCAACAGCACATCAGCTTTTGTCAGGTGGAGTGAGAACATGTGTTCATCTCCAAATACAGTTTTAAAGCTGACTGCCATATGAAGCCAGCTGTAAAAGTTAACAAGGTTATCAGACGATCCCTTACTGGTTTATATCAGAGTCGCCGCTCAAGCAGCATTTTATACAGGATGCTATGATACAGCTAACCACTTGAGAAACAGCCATAACAAAATTGCCAATCTCATTAGAATGGTATAATTACATTACAAGGTGAATGTTTAGTGTAAACAGATTCACATCAATTAACCCAAACAGATCTGCTCACTAGGAAGATATGCAAATAATTCTGCACAAGTTTGCATGTCACCAAAACAGCCTCTCTTTATTCATCACACGCTTGTATGAAATAATATTTATTTGCCTGGATTTCTGTCACGCTTTTCTGAAGGTGGATTTAATGAACAAGTAACACCTTCATTGACAACATTAGCAGACATCTGTACGTTACATATTGTTTATCAGACATTCATAATTATTATTAAAGATAGAAATGCCAAGAAACATTGATTCAAATATTTTCATCTACTGCCTCATATTTAAGTATAAGTAGTGATATACACGTATAAATGAACTATTTTTAAACTACATAAATGAACTATTTGTGTTAGGCATTATAAATAAAGTGCAACTCAAACATACAATATAATAACATGAAAACATATATAGGTGGCATTCTGTAATATACTACCTGCACCTGTTACCCAATTTTAGGTTGAAAGAACGTTTCCATTAAGTAACAAAAACATTAAAACGTCCAGTTTTTAGACGTTGTATTAACATTATTGCTAGAAGAATATCAGACATTTATTATTTGGTAATGTTTCTAAAACGTTCACGAACAACCTAAATTACTGTTTTAGATATATACAATACATAAGGTTAAAAAGCTCTAGTAACTTACATACTGAGAGAAGGAAAAACTACAAATATTAAACATTATTACCGCGCAGCTCATAAACCTAAAGTGCATGTGAATGTAATGTAGCACAGGTATTCTCTGTGAAGTATGAGCCTGTATTAGACACAGTTTATTTACCTGTATGCTGACACTTATTCTCTGAGATTAAACACAGTTTATTTACCTGTATGCTGACACTTATTCTCTGAATGAATTATTCTCTAATTAACACAGTTTATTTACCTGTATGCTGACACTTATTCTCTGAGATTAAACACAGTTTATTTACCTGTATGCTGACACTTATTCTCTGAGATTAAACACAGTTTATTTACCTGTATGCTGACACTTATTCTCTGAGATTAAACACAGTTTATTTACCTGTATGCTGACACTTATTCTCTGAGATTAAACACAGTTTATTTACCTGTATGCTGACACTTATTCTCTGAGATTAAACACAGTTTATTTACCTGTATGCTGACACTTATTCTCTGAGATTAAACACAGTTTATTTACCTGTATGCTGACACTTATTCTCTGAGATTAAACACAGTTTATTTACCTGTATGCTGACACTTATTCTCTGAGATTAAACACAGTTTATTTACCTGTATGCTGACACTTATTTCGGGTTAAAATTATTTACCTGTATGCTGACACTTATTCTCTGAGATTAAACACAGTTTATTTACCTGTATGCTGACACTTATTCTCTGAGATTAAACACAGTTTATTTACCTGTATGCTGACACTTATTCTCTGAGATTAAACACAGTTTATTTACCTGTATGCTGACACTTATTCTCTGAGATTAAACACAGTTTATTTACCGTATGCTGACACTTATTCTCTGAGATTAAACACAGTTTATTTACCTGTATGCTGACACTTATTCTCTGAGATTAAACACAGTTTATTTACCTGTATGCTGACACTTATTCTCTGAGATTAAACACAGTTTATTTACCTGTATGCTGACACTTATTCTCTGAGATTAGACACAGTTTATTTACCTGTATGCTGACACTTATTCTCTGAGATTAGACACAGTTTATTTACCTTATGCTGACACTTATTCTCTGAGATTAGACACAGTTTATTTACCTGTATGCTGACACTTATTCTCTGAGATTAGACACAGTTTATTTACCTGTATGCTGACACTTATTCTCTGAGATTAGACACAGTTTATTTACCTGTATGCTGACACTTATTCTCTGAGATTAGACACAGTTTATTTTACCTGTATGCTGACACTTATTCTCTGAGATTAAACACAGTTTATTTACCTGTATGCTGACACTTATTCTCTGAGATTAAACACAGTTTATTTACCTGTATGCTGACACTTATTCTCTGAGATTAACACAGTTTATTTACCTGTATGCTGACACTTATTCTCTGAGATTAAACACAGTTTATTTACCTGTATGCTGACACTTATTCTCTGAGATTAAACACAGTTTATTTACCTGTATGCTGACACTTATTTTAATTATTCTCTGAGATTAAACACAGTTTATTTACCTGTATGCTGACACTTATTCTCTGAGATTAAACACAGTTTATTTACCTGTATGCTGACACTTATTCTCTGAGATTAAACACAGTTTATTTACCTGTATGCTGACACTTATTCTCTGAGATTAAACACAGTTTATTTACCTGTATGCTGACACTTATTCTCTGAGATTAAACACAGTTTATTTACCTGTATCTGACACTTATTCTCTGAGATTAAACACAGTTTATTTACCTGTATGCTGACACTTATTCTCTGAGATTAAACACAGTTTATTTACCTGTATGCTGACACTTATTCTCTGAGATTAAACACAGTTTATTTACCTGTATGCTGACACTTATTCTCTGAGATTAAACACAGTTTATTTACCTGTATGCTGACACTTATTCTCTGAGATTAAACACAGTTTATTTACCTGTATGCTGACACTTATTCTCTGAGATTAAACACAGTTTATTTACCTGTATGCTGACACTTATTCTCTGAGATTAAACACAGTTTATTTACCTGTATGCTGACACTTATTCTCTGAGATTAAACACAGTTTATTTACCTGTATGCTGACATTATTCTCTGAGATTAACACTTTATTTTTTTTTTCTCTGAGATTAAACACAGTTTATTTACCTGTATGCTGACACTTATTCTCTGAGATTAAACACAGTTTATTTACCTGTATGCTGACACTTATTCTCTGAGATTAAACACAGTTTATTTACCTGTATGCTGACACTTATTCTCTGAGATTAAACACAGTTTATTTACCTGTATGCTGACACTTATTCTCTGAGATTAAACACAGTTTATTTACCTGTATGCTGACACTTATTCTCTGAGATTAAACACAGTTTATTTACCTGTATGCTGACACTTATTCTCTGAGATTAAACACAGTTTATTTACCTGTATGCTGACACTTATTCTCTGAGATTAAACACAGTTTATTTACCTGTATGCTGACACTTATTCTCTGAGATTAAACACAGTTTATTTACCTGTATGCTGACACTTATTCTCTGAGATTAAACACAGTTTATTTACCTGTATGCTGACACTTATTCTCTGAGATTAAACACAGTTTATTTACCTGTATGCTGACACTTATTCTCTGAGATTAAACACAGTTTATTTACCTGTATGCTGACACTTATTCTCTGAGATTAAACACAGTTTATTTACCTGTATGCTGACACTTATTCTCTGAGATTAAACACAGTTTATTTACCTGTATGCTGACACTTATTCTCTGAGATTAAACACAGTTTATTTACCTGTATGCTGACACTTATTCTCTGAGATTAAACACAGTTTATTTACCTGTATGCTGACACTTATTCTCTGAGATTAAACACAGTTTATTTACCTGTATGCTGACACTTATTCTCTGAGATTAAACACAGTTTATTTACCTGTATGCTGACACTTATTCTCTGAGATTAAACACAGTTTATTTACCTGTATGCTGACACTTATTCTCTGAGATTAAACACAGTTTATTTACCTGTATGCTGACACTTATTCTCTGAGATTAAACACAGTTTATTTACCTGTATGCTGACACTTATTCTCTGAGATTAAACACAGTTTATTTACCTGTATGCTGACACTTATTCTCTGAGATTAAACACAGTTTATTTACCTGTATGCTGACACTTATTCTCTGAGATTAAACACAGTTTATTTACCTGTATGCTGACACTTATTCTCTGAGATTAAACACAGTTTATTTACCTGTATGCTGACACTTATTCTCTGAGATTAAACACAGTTTATTTACCTGTATGCTGACACTTATTCTCTGAGATTAAACACAGTTTATTTACCTGTATGCTGACACTTATTCTCTGAGATTAAACACAGTTTATTTACCTGTATGCTGACACTTATTCTCTGAGATTAAACACAGTTTATTTACCTGTATTGACACTTATTCTCTGAGATTAAACACAGTTTATTTACCTGTATGCTGACACTTATTCTCTGAGATTAAACACAGTTTATTTACCTGTATGCTGACACTTATTCTCTGAGATTAAACACAGTTTATTTACCTGTATGCTGACACTTATTCTCTGAGATTAAACACAGTTTATTTACCTGTATGCTGACACTTATTCTCTGAGATTAACACATTTATTTACCTGTATGCTGACACTTATTCTCTGGGAGTTAAACACAGTTTATTTACCTGTATGCTGACACTTATTCTCTGAGATTAGACACAGTTTATTTACCTGTATGCTGACACTTATTCTCTGAGATTAAACACAGTTTATTTACCTGTATGCTGACACTTATTCTCTGAGATTAAACACAGTTTATTTACCTGTATGCTGACACTTATTCTCTGAGATTAAACACAGTTTATTTACCTGTATGCTGACACTTATTCTCTGAGATTAAACACAGTTTATTTACCTGTATGCTGACACTTATTCTCTGAGATTAAACACAGTTTATTTACCTGTATGCTGACACTTATTCTCTGAGATTAAACACAGTTTATTTACCTGTATGCTGACACTTATTCTCTGAGATTAAACACAGTTTATTTACCTGTATGCTGACACTTATTCTTAAGATTAAACACAGTTTATTTACCTGTATGCTGACACTTATTCTCTGAGATTAAACACAGTTTATTTACCTGTATGCTGACACTTATTCTCTGAGATTAAACACAGTTTATTTACCTGTATGCTGACACTTATTCTCTGAGATTAAACACAGTTTATTTACCTGTATGCTGACACTTATTCTCTGAGATTAAACACAGTTTATTTACCTGTATGCTGACACTTATTCTCTGAGATTAAACACAGTTTATTTACCTGTATGCTGACACTTATTCTCTGAGATTAAACACAGTTTATTTACCTGTATGCTGACACTTATTCTCTGAGATCTGATCAGTTGTGGATGGCGGATTACACGTCGTGTGATTCTCTCTGCTGTGCAGCTCAAACTTGCGTTTCCAAATACAGAAGGCGGGGCGAGAATGACGAATTTTGCCAATCAACTCATGAATATTCATTTAGTTGTGACGTTCCTCGGCGAGCCTAATTAATTATGTATAGACCAAACCTTCACTAGAGAACGACTCGCCTTCTCAAAGTCTGCCCTTCAGCCAATCAGTTACGCGCACTGGGCGAACGTCTCGTGGCGTAATAAATATTCATGAGCACGGCGTTCCGTCACACGCGTGTGCAGTCTCGAGGTGTTGCTGGCGGCCACGCCCACCACACATGCGCTCATCCCTCGACCTGAAAAACCTGCTCAGGTGAATGAATGAAGAAAAACCTCGAGAAGTGTAGAAAAGACTGATAGAAACATACTGGTGTTCAAACCCATCTGTCTGTCTGTCCATCCATCCATCCATCCATCTATCTATCTATCTATCTATCTATCTATCTATCTATCTATCTATCTATCTATCTATCTATCTATCTATATGTCTGTCTATTTATCTATCTATCTCTCTGTCTGTCTATATCTGTCTTTCTATCCATATCTGTCTGTCAACATACTGTCCTTTTCTAGTTAAATAGTTCATATTCACTAATCCTAAACCGGTCAGCTGATCTGACCCTGTAATACGGTCTTTTATTTGTCTATATTTATAATCCACCCGGATAATGTTGTAACTCCAGCTGGTTGAATACACACATTTGTTCATCTTTTGTATTATCGGGTGGAATTGTTTAGGCATACACACACAGAACCTCAGAAGTTAAACTAACAACAAAACCAACCATACATTTATAAAGGGCTGGATTGACCATCAGGAAAGTGACTCTGCTTTGTGTCACCTAACATGCAGTAACAAACTGGTCACATCTAACTTTTTTAATGCTGTAATAATATCTTACTGGACAACAACCATTAGGAACCTCTATTGTAGAGTGAGGTGTGGCGTTTTAACATGTAATGAGTAACCAAGCTTGGACAAGATCCAGCTGGGGCTTATTTTTGTGTATATACACATTCAAGCACTAAACTGCTTCAGTGAATTTCATTGAGAAATATATGGCAGGTGTTATATATACATGATTAACTGCATTTCAAGCATGAAGAGAAAGAAGGAAACATAAAGGACTACAGGAAACAGGTTTTTGAGTATAATCAAAAACGATATTCATACATACATCTTTTAAGTCAGGTTGGTATAGACAGTGTTTTTATGATCTCAGCAGGATGAGTTATCATAAACATCCTACTTTACATACATACTGTATAAACACAGAAAGTGAAAGTGGCTCACTGGTGAAGCTCTACCTTGAAAATGTCTGTGTAAACACGGTTTGCGTATGACATTAGAAGCAGCTGATCAAGGTCTGAACTGGGACCTGACAGAAACATCCAGGCAGGTGTGTAAGAGATGGATGGAGCTAAACTCTGCTGATCTGTGGCTCTCCAGGAACATCGATTGGTCAGGCTTCACAACACCAAAAAAGCATTATTTACACGTAAATATGTGCAGTCATATATTAACATTTCACATTTCTGACGTCATGAAGGTTTTCATAACAAGCCATTTTGTGGCTTTCAATAAACTGTCATTTTGGACTGGAAATGTTCTGAGTTACAGCATCTTTTCATTGTACAGTAAAGTCTTATCTCAAAAATCAATGTGAATTTAATTCATCACAATATTAAATGGATAATTTTATTACTGACATCTAGCGGACAGTCTTTGTAACTGCGGCTGTTTTTTGGCCACGTGGTTTAATTTTTAATGCCAAGTTAAAGCTGCAATCCGTAACTAAAAATGACCAGAAATCAGTTATTGAGCAAGTGCATGACAGATGAGTGTTCAGCAGTACCTTGATCACTTTATAGTGATTTATAGATGTGTGTTGTGTGTGTGGACTGTACCTGTGCTCGTGTTACCTGCACGACACACCTCATATGAACAGCTCATGATCTCCATTGTGCCACACTGGCTGAAGGGCTGATGGGTGGAGTGGTTCAGTCGAGGGCACAGCAGCTCTTCACCGGTTTAACACGAAGTTTCTCTTGGTTTTCATTGTGCTGTTGATGTATGAGATCCTGAAATAAAACATGCATTATCTGGAGAACCCTGTGCGGAAGCATTCACTTAAATAAAGCACATTGCCTGGATTTTGCTCGGGCAGTATAATGGTCGCATGTTTATCAAGTATGTTTCCCTCATAAAAGACAATTGCCCTCCCAGCTAACAAGTTTAGGATGAAAGAACGTTTCCATTAAGTAAAAAACGTTCAAAAAGTTCATTTCAGAACTTCAGAAATAGTTTGGTTTAAGTTATCTGAACACTAATTCTGTATTAACAACTCTCTGTTTTCATTCTCCATTAACAACTTTACGTTTTGATGTATGTATGTGTATATATATGACCTCTGAAGGAACTTTTAGAGCACATTGGCAACATTCTGAGAACATTCCCTGTCAGCTGGATTGAAATATTTTCTGAGGAAATTGTGAGCAGTGCTCTTGTCTGCTTGTTGATACAATCCTGGAGTTTTTGGGCGGTTGCCAGGGTGTTGCTATGCTGCTGCTGAGGTATTCACAGTGGCTGCTTACTGGCCCAGGCCAAAAGAGCCCTCACAAGACTGTGATATTCTCCCCTCCAAATATGGCTCAAATTCCTCCTTCAGTGGATTTCTCCTATTTTATCATCACTTCAACAAGCAGTAATAACAGTAACATCATTAATAATACAGAATGCAGGGTGTTACAGGTAAGCAAGGTGACCATTTTTATTTCTGAACTCCCCTAAAACTCTATGAAGTATTATTTATTTGCCACCTAACCCAATGATCATACTCATAACTCACATATTAGTCACTTTGTCGTGGTGATTTTAATTAGTTTTTGGTTGCTGAGCCATCTGTAAAAGGTGTATGTATTGTACAGTCATAGACTTTAATCTTAAATGCAGTTCCGCTCGTGGTCAAAAGAGGGCGCAAGCAGAGAGGCTGTACTGAATTATCCACAGAACAGAATCAGTTAATGAACAGCTGATACAGATATCTTTTAACCTGTGAACTTCTAACACAGCTTCTTTGCTGTGGTTTTATTCATATCACATATCTTATTTACTGTCCAATAAAATGCCTTCTACAATAAAAAAATCCCTCCTTCTAATATCACCTGCTGCTTAGCAACAACAAACAAAAAATAATTCATGGCTGTAGCATAGACTTACAGCATAGGCTGTAATAACATTCCCCTAACACTTTCATTAAGTAACAAAATTTGTTCTAGGAACATTCAAAACATCCAGTTTTTTAGATTGTATTAATGGTATTGCTTGGTTGCTACTGTTCTACTAAAATTCTACTAACATTACTGTAAGAACGTAACTTGAGAGAACTTGAGAATGTTCTCTGTTAGCTGGGTTAAAGCTGGAGACCTTCAACTTCCTGTTCCAAAAGAAAATGACAACACGGGACAAAAATCTACTCTTGTCATTTATTAAGTTCTTAAAACATCTCACATTAAATTATAATCAATACAAAGGTTTGCTAAAATACATTTATTCCATATAATGAAAACAAAAAACAGTAATCCGCTGATACACAGATTGGATATTTTGTCTTCCCTCCATTCATAAAGCTACTGAATCACTCATTCATTCCTCTGTGATCCAGTCTTTGTTAACAACTCTTCGTCTCTCCTCCCTATTCTCTCATTCCTCCCTCGGCACCTTTGTGCCCCTCCTTCGCTCTATCACTCTGTTTTTCTCCCTTTCTTTCACTCTCACCAGGTAACCAGACCTCCTGTGGGGGGTGTCGAGTTTCCACTTTCCCAGAGAAGGAGACAATTTGAGCCTCACAAAGCTGTTCACCACTGTCCCTCCTCTCGGTCTCTCTGGGCCTTTCTGCCTGTAATCCTCTTCTGTCCGTGTGCCTTCTCTTCTATTCCCCTGACATTTCATCATTTCTCTCTCTCTGTCCGGCTCTTTGAATTAGATGAAAAGAAACATTGTTACAGACCAAACTGTGAAACACATCCAGTTGATAAAAAAAACAATCAGAACTTTGTTGCCCTCAACAGAGAGAGAGAGAAAATACATAAACAAAGATTGCTTTTTTTTCTGTTAAGCCTTCCTGTCTAAACTCAATATACATCACTTGTGTGTGTGTGTGCAGCTGCCCAGCTGTCAATTTTAGGTTGTTAGAATGTTTCCCTAACGTTTCCATTAAGTAACAAAAATGTTAAAAATTTTCCAGTTTTTAGATTTTGTATTAACAATATCGCTTGGTTACAAGATTGTTATTCAAACATTTTGTTCATTCTGTATTTTTTATTGTATAATGTTTTTGATATAATATATAATGTTAAAAACACTTTCTACTAACGTTACTGCAAGAATGTTTCTGATAGCTTTGAGGGAAGTTTTAGAGAATGTTAGCCAACGTTTTGAGATCGCCTCGTTAGCTGGGTGGTCAGCAAAAAACAAGTGTAACTGAGTGGACGTGACAGGCGGGGAGGTGGGCTCTATGTGCGTGTTGGTTTACAGTGTTATATGATGACAGCAGAGTCTGTGAGAGAGGCTGAGATTCTCCATGACCTCTCAGTCATACACTGAGAAAACACTGAGTCATTAAAGCTGATCATGGGTGTTAAAGGGACAGTTCACCCAAACACGTACATGCTGATGTTACATCATTTCACACCTGTTTGATTTCTTCTGCAGTACATACAGAGAGACTGACCTGCTTGCTCTGATCTGCAGAGATCTGCTTGCTTCTGATGAAAACATCCAGTGACTAGTAATGGTCCTGCTTCTGCAAGGATGAGAAACAAACATAAGAACATAATAACAGTGTAAAATAAAAACTTAAAGTAAAGCCTTACAAAGTAAATGGTTTATGTCAAAAGACTCTTCAGAGACAATGTTCATGTGCTGAAGTTTTTTTAGGATAGAATGTTTACAGTCTGCACCGGCTTTCCAGCAGTCAACACTGTTAAATGAAGTCTGTTTAAAACTCTCTCTCTGCACAAGCTGTACACGTGATTTTTGCAGGTTTGGAACAACAGGTAAACAGGGGAAAAACAGAGTGAACAAAGCAAATTTAGGTTATTGTCTGAACAAGTTGCAGTGCATTTTAAGAAGTGAGAGTCACACACTTAAAAAAGTTGCATCACAACATCAGAACCACTTTTGAATGTAAAGTTCCATAAAGAACCCTTACCATCTGTAGGACCTGTTTCACAGAAGGTCCTTTGTAGTGGAAAAAGGTTCTTAAGATCATGAAAAGGTAACAAAGAAATGGATTCTTAAATGAATCTTTTAAGAACCTTTGCCTGAAAGGTTCTTTGTGGGACCAAAAATGGTTCTTTAAACTGGCACTGTTGTGAAGAATGTTTAAAGAACTGTTTTTTAGGAGTGCACATATGAAGTGTACATTCATGTATTAGCATATTGCAGCATATTAATGTAATGGCACAATAAAAATATTCTTTCAAAATAATGAATCTCCTTTGGGTTCCACCTAAGAAATATACAGATATGGAATGACATGACGGTGACATAGGTTTTCATTTTTGGGTGAGGTATTCCTTTAAGAGCACACCTAACCACCCCACCTGATCAGATGAATGCTAAACAAATAAAAAGTAAAAATAAATGTGCCGGGAGCAGTAGGGGATTCCCATGTTCTCCATCTTGACCCCCACCAACACCCATCCAAGCTCCTATTCACTAACCAGGCAAACGACCCCCCCAAAACAGAGAGGCAACGCTGTGACCCTATAAATAGAGCCCAGGAATGATGATATGTTGAAGGTAGGAGGGGGACATGGAAAAAGGATTAAGAGAGACGTTCGGCTGGTGTCCGGACTGTTTTTGCAGTCGGTGAATCTCTGACTCAGGTAATCCGGAGAGGAGGGCCGTCTCTGCATGTCTCCCGGGAGTTTGTACAATCTTCATGACAGTAAAATTAAAATTTGACTTTGGTTTGCACTCTCTGTCCTGCTGTTTACCTCCTGTTCTGTACACTGCAGTACTGCACCTTCCCCTGAGGACGGAAAGTGTGTTCATTATCAGAGGTGTGATGATGAGGGCTGTTCAGATGTTTGCTTCCTGACTGGCCAGCCACATCTTGTTATCCAATCAGAATTATGTTTGATACTAACGTTCCCTCCCTGACAATATAATATTTTGATATGAGACTGACATGTAGAGTTGATTTAAATTGAACCTTTTCTGCTTTTTGATTGTCCCACCTGCAGTTACTACACACTTTCATGCTTGAATGTACTGCCAGTCTAACTGAGTTATTGTCAAGTTAGTCTCAACCAGCCACCCACAGGAGGTTTAGTCTAATCTCTGGGTAGACAATACTGAAAATAAATTAATTTACATTTATGCAGACACTTTTATGCAAAGCAGCTTACAGTGTTTTCAAGCTATACATTTAATCAGTATGTGTGTTACCTGGTTATTGAACCCACAATCTTTGCACTGCTAACACAACGCTTGACTAGTTAAGCTACAGGAACACTTAATTTAACAGACATGGATCAAAGAAAATGAACATAATAGGAATTAATTTAAAACATGGTTTAAAGCAAAAAATGTTTATACGTATACTACTATATATTTTTCCATCACTGGTGGCGACTTCTGTTTAGTTTTTGCACTCATTCTTATATTAAAAAGGGGGGAAAGATAAAACAGGGCAAAGGTCCAGCCTCCTTTCCTACTTAGCATAATCATTGTCTTGGAGAGCAGTTCTTAGAGTTGAGAGGGGTTAGAGATCAAACTTTACCAACAGCACTTGAGGCACTGGGTCAGAACAGCCTGAAGAGTGAGAAATGAACAAGAAATTCACAATAGTTTTGTGACTAGCGGAAAAACAGGGTGAAGAGATGGAGGAAAGCATTTTTATGATATATTAAACTTTAACCACTTTTATAGAGCAAAGCTAAATCAATCAACATAATAAAAATTAAAAATATAGTCCTACAGAAACCTGAATTCTGATTGGTCAGTAGCTATGACCTCAGCACTGAGCTATTTTATTTGCCTTTCTTACAAACAGCTATTAAAAATAATATTACTGGAATGTTTTACCTTGTCCTTTTGAGTGAAGGATAATTCACCCCAAAAATGAAAGTTCTTCCATCATTTACTCACTCATGTCACAAAACACAAGAAAATATTCTGAAGTACGTTGGTAAGCAAACAACAGTGGCACCCACTGACTTCCATTATATGGACATTTCTTTGTTCCACAGTAGAAAATCATGTTAAATCACTCGTTCCTTTAGCTTATCTTAAATGAAGCTAGTGTGAACAGTGTTTCGTTTGGATTCACTTACCACTGCTAGAGAAACCATCATTCGAGTAACCCGAAAACATCTAGTTACCGATCTGATCTTTGATAACTTCTTTGTATGACAAACCCGCCTCCCGCATAAAGATAACATGAGTCTGTTCATCTTTTCTGTGGCATAATTTTCTTCTTATGTGTTCTGACATCATTTTAAAGCCTGTCTTACTGAGACCTGTCCTATCATGTCTAAATCAGCTTCAAAGAACACAGTGTGAGCTGCCGGGCCAGCTATGAGAATTAAAGTTACATATGAAATCGAGTCATGTCACACGTCACTCATTTTCATCAACAGTTGTCTTCAACAACTTTAAACTGATGTGACTTATACTGATGCATGTGTATGAGGCTACCTAGCCCGGGAATGTCATAAATGCGTCTTGTCTGCTACCTCTTCTCAGTGCTTCTTTCAATTTAATTCCTGCCCCTCCTCCCCTCTCTTTCTCTTTATTGAAAGCCATTGATCATGCATGCAGAAATTTAGCACACCCATAGCTGGAGTCAGAAGCACTGGGGCACTGTCCTACATACTGCTCTGGCTTCTCCACACACACCCGAGACCACAATCAAATATACAAGCATGCAACACATACACGCGCGGGACAGCCACACTCACAAACTCTGGTGCCAGGACACACATGCACGCAAATTTTCACAAACTGTGGTGTATAGTCTTACCAGATGAACTCCAGACCAAAGGCTAGTTATACTTTAGAGTCTGAAAATATCTGAAGTTTTGCATTTTTTCTGTACTAGTTGTACAGTATTATGCTTCTGTTAAAATTGTTGTCCCCTGTAAGATAAATTGCTTGTATAAAAAGTTTTTATTGCTCTGTATAAAAACTGGACCTGCTAATAAAAATAGTGCAATGTAACAATGCAGTACTGATGTCATCTGATGTTATAAAACTAAAATGTACATTTGTAACTGATTTTAAGGTACTGCCATATAAGCAGTCCGTGTCATATAAACTGTGCTTACTACATCCTTTAATTTGTGTTCAAATTATACTTAGATCCACTTTGTTTTATGTTATATTTGTCTTTCTGTCTTTACCTTGTACAGTTCTGTTTCATTCAGTTATTTCTCTTTTTGACAAACACTAAATAAGAGAGCAAAATAACAATACACGCGAGCTGCAGTGGTTTATGGGGAACAATACACGCCTCCCTGAGGAATACAAATGATTGTGGTCAGTCAGTCTGTCTGCCCCGCCCACACATGAAACCACCAATCACCTGGTCCTCACTTCCGGCCCATTCAGGTCAAGACCAATCGCCAGACGCGGCCTGATCTGTAACACCGCCTGCTGCTCGCCGGCTGACAGGCCTTGCTCAGTTTGGTTGATGGCACACACAATAGATCTAAAGCGAACCACTCACATAAGTCAGTGCTGGATCATGTGATGCATGCTTTTTCTATTGCCAGGAATCTGTTTTGCTGTTGAGTGATGACAGGTTCATTTGCATGGAGAAAACTTGGGATTAGCATATCCATATCCAGAAATTTCTGCAATTTTCCACTAACCTACAAACCTCTTCTTTTAATACCTGCAACATTCACTTTAAACAAAAACTCACTTTCAGTTCATTCGTTTCAGACAGACACTGGTTTAATTTGTATCAGCCTTTGCTATGAGACAAACAAATGTATGTTAATTTTCTGCATTCTGCAACTTTACATACTTTTAATTGCGTATGTTGAGGTCAAATGGTCATATGTCATCATTCATAAATCATCATTATAATCTTACTGGAGTGAATCAGGGTAAGATAAAGAAATCGTGTTGAGCACTTGAGCGTCTGTCTGTACTTGCTCAATAACTGATTTCGGTTCATTTTTAAAACAAAACTGTTACGAATGGCAGAACTTCATTTCTGATATCATTCGTTTTGTGTTAGCTCTGTAATCATCTCATTTTAGTTATCATAATAAAGCGTTCATCTACACAGTAGATGACTGTACAGCACATGAGGGCGGGACGAGCGAGGGGCGGGGCGGATGGCCAGCAAGGGGCGGGGCCTATGCGTGTGCGCAAAACCCCGTCGACCCCTCCTCCCCCAGACGAGCCCCACCTCCCCCACCCCCTCGGGCCACCCGCTCTCGAGCTGGAGACTCCAGGCTGCCGTTCGGCTCGCAGTCCGGTAAACAGAGGGACGCAGGAATGGACACGGAAGGGAGTCAGAGCAGCCTTTCGCCCAGCGCGCAGGACTCCCCGCACGACCCCTGGTAAAAGCCCCTTCTGTCTGCGCGCTCCGCCTGAACGGGAGATAGAGATTAACCTGAGAGAGTTTTGGAGGAGGAGGGAAGGACCCCCAAAGACAAAAGAGACGCGAGCGCGCGTCCCTCCATCAACACGGAAAATGAAACAATGTCACGAGAACGCCGCTGTTACATTGTTTCCATTTGCAGCCCTTCGCGGGACGAGCTCTGTTACATTGTTGCATTTGAAACTGTTACGTTGTTTCCGTCATGTTACCTTTTAACTCTCTATTTCCCACCTTTCAGAAAGCGGACGGTCGGCATTTAGTTGTTCAACTTGTTCATTTTTAGCCAAGAGGAAAAATCATTCTGCGTCTGCTTTGGAATAACGGCACCCCATTCATCCTTAATACCACCAACATGGCCGAAACTCACTTTTCCACTTGATTCCTTGTGCTTGTTTTGTGTGTTGCAGTGTGTGTTTTTTTTGCCGTGCATCTGTAATCAATAGCATTTATAAGACCTTCAGAGATCTCTGACTCTGTGTGTGTGTTTTTTCACCTTTCAGCAAAATGTTCGTCGGCGGCTTGAGTTGGCAGACCACGCAAGGTGAGACATGCGCCGTTTTGTCCTGCGTGCTACTTTCACCAAAAGTCGCATCCCCGGCTCGCAAGTGCACACTTTATTTGTGTTCATAGCGCAACATCATCCCTTTATATTGGCAAACGCGTCGGTTTCGCTTCGACTTGGTGTGTGGACACAGAAAGCGATAGTTTATGCGACGTAAAATCAAAGCATGCATTCAACACCGGAGTGGGTGAGTTCTGGGACTTAGATGTCTCGTTCTGGCCGAAAATCCGTGATCGCCGCACACCAGGTATATTTACCTGCACTAACGCGACTGGAGATGTTTCCTCAACAGAGATTTGAGGTGAAAACGAGGACGCTCGCGCGGAGCACATGCGTGGACAGCAGGCTCGTGCTGTTACTCGAGGGCTCGGCACTGAATTAAAACGCGCCCCGTGGCTTTAAAAGAGCCTGAATTCACGGCCATTTTATATATTTAAAGTGTTTGCACATCACAATCCCAGTGCACTTTTATTTAGCGCTTACAGCTGCCGCGTTGAAGTTCAGTCAGATGTCTCTGTGCCAGAGAACTGATGGTGTAATGTGTTTGCATTGCATTTTCTTTCCCCAGAGGGACTGAAGGAGTACTTCTGTAAATTCGGCGAGGTGAAGGAGTGCATGGTGATGCGAGATCCGGTTACAAAGCGGTCGAGGTGAGAGTGACGCGCGCGCACGCATGCACGCGCTCGCGCGCGCCGCAGACATGTTTGTGTTTGTGTCTGTAATGTTTAACATGGTTCATGTGCGTGCACGTGTCTCTTCTTCACAGGGGCTTCGGATTTGTCACCTACGTAGACCAAACCGGCGTGGACAAAGTTTTGGCCCAAAACCGACACGAGCTGGATTCGAAGACGGTAAGTTTCACTGTTCTTCTCACAACATCTCATTGTACAGTCGCACTTTTTGCGCGTTTCTTCTCCGGGACTCGCGTGCACGTGCGTCCGCGCGCGCCGCCGCGCGCCACATGAAAGCGTTCCTTCCCGCTTTTCATCGCCGTGGCAACCAGGGGAGCGGAAAGGGGCAGGCCGGGGATCAGTGTAGGTGCATGCAAATGGCGCAATAACAACAGCTGGGCAGATTATAACATCTTATAACCAACACGATTAAGAGAGTGAAAGAGTCCGCGGTGTTGGCATGAAGTTACTGGAGAATCTTCCAGCGCCACATACAGCTGAAGTGTAAGAGTGTCCCGTTTGTGTCAGACGATCTGAAGGTTGCAGGTCCATTTCTCATCTGTTGCAATGTTTCCACGGTTCCCTTTAAGTATCATGTGTGTAAAATATCCCCTCATACTACAATACTACACACCTCCATTACTAAATCAAGATTGCAGCCTTTTGTTGTTATTATGTGATTTCTTTTGTTACTTTAACTGTAGGGGAGTGTCTTGTTTTAACCTGTGAAGTTAGTCTGTGATTTTACAGGAGCACATCTGAGCTTTTTGTTCACTTGTGAGCACACTGCAGAGCAGCATGCTGTCTGTTTGCTGTGTTTGGATAAGCAGGTTGTGTTTGAATATGTGAGTCCTCGGGCGTTATTCAGGCTTCTTTGTCGGAAACGTGGGTGTGTCGAACAAAACCTAGACAGCCCCCCCATCTTTGTGTATTTGTTTTTTTGGGATATTTGAGGCCTGTGTCAAAACGTGCATGGCTCAAAACGTTATGTAGACATTTTCTGGACATTCGACATGTACATCTTTTAATAGTGTCGTAAACAGAGTTTCGCCTGGCAACACTGTAGTCACAGGGGCCTTCTCCTGCGTTTGATTGCCATGTGGGACTATCGTCACCATAACGACTTCGCTGGTTATCCGAGAGTGAACACAGTCGCATGGACTGAACCACACACATTAACCCCTGTGACTTCATAAGACACACACAGGTCTTCATTGTGTAGAATAATGCATATTTATAGATAAAAGCCTGCAGAGATAGAATTGGTGGTGTTGGTGTTACATTGTGCATTATTTTAAAGACGTTGTGTGGCATTTAAAAAGATCAGGTGAACAAAAACAATTTTGTAAATGTTTTTATTTCTATAGGTGAGAAGGACAGATGTAGAAACCATTGTATCGTTGTTTTATTTGTAACATTCACGCTTCAAAAGTTATAAAATTCACTAGCTATTTTGTTTTTGTAATGTGACACATTGAGTGAGAAGGATATTCGTTAGGAATATCCTGTTTTTAGGAATTAGGAATAACTGTAGGCCAGGATTTGATTGGATCGGGTTGTGAAAAGTGGCCGTTCTATATAAGCAGACTTGGAAAAAGTTTTTTTGTCTTGAAGAAATTAATTTAGTATATTTTAATGACAGGATATGAGGACGCACTGAGTGAGTGCACAGTAAAGTGTGTTTTAAGTAGGTTTAATTCTGGTTTCATGGGACTTTAAATTTAGCATCACAAACTTGTTCAGCAGTGTGCAATGTACAGTTGATCAAAAGCTAAAGAAAGTTCCAGCTGTCACACCTAAATACCTGGACATTAAAGAGCTCTGGCCCTATAGCTGCGACATTAATTCAAATGTTTCTGTAAACATGATCACAGTTTGTTCCCCTATGTGTGCTATAGTTCAGGGGCTAATGAGTGTGTTAATGATGTATTGATGGGTTTTTTGAATGGCCCTTTCGCATGGTATGTGAGGCTCTGTTGTGTAAATGTTTTCCTGGGGTTGCTGGAGGGGGGTGCTGTGTGTTATTAGGTCAGTCTCTTGGAAGACTGCATGAGGAGAAATTCGCAACAAGAGGAAGCAGTTTTGATAGATAAGACTATTTTGCAAACAACTCATCGACTTCTAGCTGTGTTTTCATGTTTTGGAGAAATCGCTGAAGAAAAGTCTGTAAAGCAGATGTCAGCGGGCAGCGGTTTATTGGATGTTTGATGTTACGCTGGTGTACAGAATGGTAAAACTGTACATGCGACAGGAAGAGTTAACGTGTGACCTCCTTATCCAGCAAATCCATCTGAGGCCCCTGTGTATTTCATACTTAGTCCCAGCTAACAGGGAACGTTCTCAGAACAGTGGTTATCCAGAAATGTTCCTGCAGTAACATCAGTAGAAAAATTGTAAATAAAGAAGTTACAGAATAAAAATGTTTTAAATAACATTCCTTTAACCAAGCAAGGACATTTTAAACATTCCTAGAACTTAAAAAAAGATTTTTAATGTTGTTGTTATTTAATGGAAATGTTGGGGAAATGCAACCTAAAGTTGTTAGCTGGGCTGTCTTGTGAATCATGTAGTGAAATGAAAAGAGGATATTGTGAGACAGACAGAGATTTTGAGATTCTCTGTTGAAAAGAGAAAGAATGTGCCACGCTGAGTGTTTTCTCTTACCGTCGACTCGCAGAAGGGCGAGAGAGAACAGAAACGGGATCGTTTGGTGGGCAGTGTATGAATTTTGAAAGTGAGAGCCCAGCTAACAGGGAACGTTCTCAGAACATTGGCTAATGTTCTCTAAAATGTTTTTCAAAGTTACCAAGAAATGTTCTTGCAGTAATGTTAGTAGCACATTTTATAATAAACATTATTCTTAAGTAGATAGTGGAACTTTTAAAATCGTTACAGAATTAAAACATTTTTTAAATAATGTTCTTACAATGAAGCAGTACCATGAATGCACCATCTATAAAACATTCTGAATGTTTGTAGAATGTTTTTGTTATCTAATTAAAAGGTTAGGGAAATGTCCTTACAATTTAAATTTGTTGGCTGGGAGGTCGTTTTGTCAAATTTGATAAAAATAAGACTAAAATAATAACAGACAGCATGTACGCATGTTTCCCCTGAACAAAGAGTTCTAAGTTAGTCAGGCAGCAGAAGTCTAACACGTGTGCGAGACTCAGTTGTGTGTGTATTGAAGTGAGGTGTGTGAGACTAAAATGGTTTAGCACCGTATCTTTTTCTAGAATTTTCCAGGTTCAGTGAAAAGTTAAGCTCCATCGACAGCATAATATTGATCATCACTAAAATAATTTAATCTTTTCCCTCGTATAAAAAACTAAAAATTATATTTAAAGTAATGCACAATAAACAGCTCCATGTGTTTTCCAGATTTAAAACGTGTATTTTTGTTGACATCTCTATTTAAAACAGTTTTGTACTGGGTCTACAGTCTTTTTCTTTGATTGTAACTGCTGCTGTAATTGCTGCTGATTTTTATTTGTTTTTAAACAAACTGAGGGACAAAATTATTTTCAGTAGCAATTAAAATAATGCCACATTTGCTTCTTACTTTCAAAATCACTCGTACACGTTTTTTGATTTAGTTGTTTCTACATGGTTTGTAGGATTTTTATGCTCTGTTAATATTTAAATGGAGCTGTGGATGCGTTCCTGTAACACTCCTGGTTTCCTGTACTTCTTAAACACCACAGAGCTTTCACAGAGTGTTTACCTTCAGTCTGCTCGAGAACAATATCCATGGACAGAGAGAAAATAAAAGTAACCACTTAATTTAACAACGGTACCATGCAGTGAATCAAATCCTACATTCTCAGACTGGAATCAAGACTTTGTTGGCACAAAATTTGATAAAGAATTTTGTTTATTTTAAAGGCAGGGTAGACGATTTGTTTCAGAAACATTTTTTGTTACGCTAAATATATTTATATAAATATATGTCTTCTGTGTAAAGCACAGGGCCATAAAATGTTCATTTAATCATTGCATTTAGTCTGAATGCAATGATAGGATGTCCTGCTTGCCTGTAGGACAAGGCGTGGCATTGGAGAGTGCTCTGATTGGAGGGTGCGATGCTTTTAAAGCTAGCCTATTATTGCTAGCTTCTGTGAAACTGTCTACCTTACCTTTAACCTTATTTGTACAGAGAGCTCTTAATAAAAGGGTTTCTTAAACAAACTCTTAGATATCCTCTTTAATAAACATACCAGATTTGCTTAATTTAAATTTGCATTGAAAACACTTTGCCAATTTGTCTGTTCTGTCATTCCTGAAATTGCTGCTTCAGTTTTATTACACATTCATCTCTGATTTAACAGTGTAACAAATTATATTAATCATACAGTCGTCACACCTGCAGACTGTTCATGTATTTACCCCAATAATGTATATCGTGTATTTACCCCTATAATACCCCTTCAATTCAAATAATTTCTGGGACAAATGCAGTATTTTTAAAGATTTTATTCTGTAATTGACGATCAGACAGGCTGATGGTGTGTAACGCCTTGAGTGTGTCACTCACATGGTGAGAAAATTGAAGCGAAGTATGTGTGTGTTTGTGTGATGCGAACATTGTGTGTTTGTGTGAGACACAATACTCTACTGCTTGGTTTAGCGGTGAGTGAAAGATTCACAAGATTTGCTCTCAGCTGCTGATGACATGAAGAGGTGCAGCGCTGCAGGAGAGAGAAAGCCCAGACTGTATTTAGTATAATCACCAAATCAACTAATCACATTGAGAGAAATAAACCGGATTGTATTTCCTAGGTCACATGGCTAAAGCCAAAACGTCTCCTGAGGTTGATCATCACACACTCTCTCTCTCATCTGTGTTCATGGTGGCAGTGTGTGAGGTTGTTGAGCCTCATTAAAGAGCCTCGTTAGTTAATTGTTTTGCCATTGTTTACTCCTGCGCAGTGACCTCGATGACCCAGACTCATATATACTGCATGTGTGCCTCCACTGCATCACGTGTTTGTTTTCTAATGCTGCTCAAATATTACTTGCATGCTAAATAATCACATGTTGGTATATATTATAAATCTTTACTATTTTGCCTGTTTTTTTTTTAAACAAAACATGCAGTTCATACCAAGGTATCAATGGGCATAAAATCATCAGAAAGTACAGATGCCCAGAAAAGTTTGATGCAGTTTAGTATTTCTGAAACCTTTCATAGAAGAAAGAATATACTGATTAAATGAAAATGGGAAAACTTGAGTGAATGAAACTTGAAAACTGGCTTAAGACTGATACCAAATAAATTAGACTTATTTAGACTTTTTAAAATTTTATTGTTGGCCACTTTTTATTCACTTAATATACTGTGTGTCACTAATGTGACAAAAGTAAAAAAGAGTTAGGAAAATGTGAATGATGCTAGCGCGTACAAAAGTCTCTGTCCTGATGCTAGGGTTTTGTGGGTGGTTGCTAGGGTGCTGCTGTGTGGTTGCTATGGTTTTCTTGGGTGAAAAGTTAAGAAAATCTAAAGCATATTTCTCCTGAACAAGCTGCAGTGTCGTTGTGTGTGATACAAACAGAGAAGGATGAGTTACACACAGAAGTTAACATTAAGGCTTATGAGACACAGTAAGTGATGTTTGCCTTAGCATGACAGAAATGAACAAATAAATTTGCTGACTTCAGTGTGTAAAAGTTCAGTGTGTGTGTGAAGTGATTTTAAGTGTGACAATGAAGTGTATTTGTGAAGTAGGTTTGATTTGTTGATCACTGTGTGGAGTAAAAGAGAGCTTTGTGTGTGTGTGTGTGTGTGTGTGTGTGTGTGTGTGTGGGGGGGGTAGCCTTCTCTTCATCCCATCTGTTTGGGGTTCATCTTTGTCCTCATAATTAATGAAAGCAGAGGGGCTTCTTGCTGACGCACACACACACACACACACACAATCAACAGTCTGAGCCTTTCACTACCAGGTTTTGTTTTATATGAATTTCTCTCTCTCTCTCTCTCTCTCTCTCTCTCTTTATTTTCATTCACTTTTTTGTTTCGTTCTTTTGTGCTCATTAATTGCTCTCAATCTTTTTCCAGAGTCTCTTTCTCTGTGTCTCTCTCTGTTTTCTTTCCCTTGTTTTTTTCTCCATATCTCCTCCCTCTTGCTCAGAGGAGAGATTGGATGTTGGGATCAAGGCTCTGGCTGCCTCGGGCCTGAAAAGGGGTTTGTCTCTCTGTATGTTTGGAAACAGATCGGTTCGAATAACCTGTAAAAGGAATCACCCTTCAGCAACACACACTTGTGTTTCTATCAGTTTGTCCTTTCTGTGCAATAGCAGAAAGTGTAGCTGTTTTCACGTGCACCACTGAACGAACGTTAACCAAGTTTTGAATGATCTCATAAAGCCGGACTTTGTGTTAACATGTTTTAAAGGACACAGAACACACAAGAAGTCAGAACAACAATATAGTCAGATGTTTTTTAATTACAGTACTACAGAAATTACATTAATAAAGGCAAGATCACAGTTTTATAAAAAAAGCTAATCACTGTATTATAGCATGTATTATAGATTGCATATATATGCAATCTGTAACTTTTGTCTCTCCACCGCCATCTCTGTTGAAAACAAAATTGCAGGTTATTTGCAGAGATAATTTCTTAACGTGGAGGACAAGTTTAAATTCTAAACATCTGCGGTAAGCTCTGCATCATCTATCGCACGATATAGTAGCCGGATCTTCTTTCTGTTTACAGACTGACATTTCCTGTGAAATCAGACCTGTCAGCTCAAATTATAAATCATTATTATAAACTTACTGTTGTGAATCAGGGTAAGGAGATCATGTTGAACAATCATCTGTCATGTACATGCTCAATAACTGATTTTTGTTCATTTTAATCAAAACATACAAATTGCAGGTTTAAACCTTTGTGTGTTTACCTCTCTGAACACTTTACCAACTAATATTGTGGCAGAAAGTACCAATCGCTTTTTTATTTTCAGAAAATATACACGTGGTTTTCTTTATTGCTGTTTTATTGAACTGAGATACAGACCGTATGTTAGAAATATACTGATGTATGTAATGCAACTGAAGTACAATCTAATGTTTCTGTGTTCTTATAAAATCAAAGATCTTCACACCAGTTATAACTTGGCTGTGTTCTGTATCTGTTTGCTGTTTCTCGTGTGCAGGTTGGGACGAGGTTGGCCTTCATAAGGTGACTATATAGTCATAATACTAAAGCTGTAGACGCTGGTGGGATCAGTATGGTAGAATATGGCTGTACTGGTATAATAGATCTCTGCTGTACCTCAATGAATCTGGTTCATGTAGAAGGTGGTTTAGATATAACAGCATGGCATGGGATAGCTGAAGATGGTTTGTAGAATTAGGCTGGAGATAGACTCATCTAGTGGGGTTAGTTGTGCTCGTAGATAACAGATTTATCATGCAGTTGCTTCTAGTTTTTGGTGGTAGTTAAATAAACTGAAGTCTTATTGAAGCTGAATTTTACTGGAAGATGTGTACAGACTGTTGAGATAATGGAAGTGAAGAAGAGATTCATTCTCATACAGGCTCCTGTCAGTCACATCTGATCTAAGCTAAAACAATCTGCTGTTATGCATCTAGTTGTTATTGGTCCAGTAAGTATAATTTACTAGTTAACTAGGGACTAGTAACTGTACTGTCTGTTTAAAAAGTTTATTACATTTATTACCAATTGCAACTTTTTAGGTCTCAGATTTTGGATGCAAAACTGTGTTATTTATTAGTGTATCCACATTTACTCCTTTTTTTAAGGTTACAGACAAAACCAGCTTTATTTGTTACATGAAAAAACTGCTGACAGAAATTAATTTCTCTTTGGAACGCAAACATGAACCATTTATATTGTATCAACATGTTTTATGCTAAAAAAATGACAATGCCTTTACCAAAAATTAATAGTTTGTATATAATCATGCATATGATATTTAATCATAATGATATTAACTTTAAGTGTGAGATTGTCTTAGTACAGTAGCTGGACATAACAGATATATTTAAAACAGGGAAAATAAATTACGCATAAATAAATGATGTGTGAAACTGTGTTATTTTTACAGTTTTTCTTTTATTTCTCACATGATGAAGAATGGTCAGATGATTCTGCACACATATCTCAAATGCTGGAATTCGGTTAATTCCTGCAGAAATATTTGAGAGGATTTTTCCATCGTGATGCTGTAACTTTTGCCAATTTCTGCTCACAAGACTTATTTCCTTTTGTCTAAAACTTTCTTTGCACTTGTCAAAAATGTCAAATATGTTTATTACAATGGCATTAAAATGTTTTCTTTTTTTAATAAACAGTAAGGCACTTCGTCACTTATGTGACATTGTAGTGGTTTGATGTCTAATTTGTATGATCTCACTCGTACGTTAACGCTCGACCTGCTTTTGCCCCAGTAAGGGGTTAGGTTAAGGATAGGAGTGCACCTTCACAAATTCATACAAATTCATACGAATTCATATTCACCTTGTAAAACAGTTATACAATATAAGATCAGCTTGTTAATTATCAATAAAAAGGAAGATTCTCACTGATCAATTGTTTGTCAGATTTTGAGAACTCTCATCTCTCTTAGATGGATTTAAGTGAAATGGTCTCTGCTCATTTGTGTTTTTCTCTCTCTTTCAGATTGACCCTAAAGTAGCTTTTCCACGCAAAGCTCAGCCCAAGGTGAGTGATGTCACCTGTCACAGACATTTTTACTGTCAATACCTGTGTACATGTTTTATGCCTTGCAAACATAAATCGTGTGTGTGTGTGTACTTTTGAGCATTGTTTCTTTGTGAGGAAACATTATTTTCGATGTTATCCTGGTGACATATAAACTAAGAGTGATGGAAAGGCGTCAGTCTTGAACTGATCTTAAATGGATCTTGAAAACATTCATTTAATTAGAAAAATACACAATTTTCCTGATATGCAGTCATATTTTGTGGTTGGGTGAGTAAAAACAACAAACAAATCTAAACTGTTGTCATCTAAACTGTTGGCACAAAACAATCTGAACAAAGACTGAACTCTTGTTTCTCCTCTGCTGTTGTCAGTTGGTGACAAGAACAAAGAAGATTTTCGTCGGCGGTCTTTCAGTCAACACCACTATTGAAGACGTGAGACACTATTTTGATCAGTTTGGAAAGGTGCGTTCACTGTCCATGTTCACCTCTGTAGCAAGTTATTTTTTCCTGTTAAGTCCATTTATAATGTCAATCACAGCTGTTATTAAGTCAGAATGGCTGTTTTTGCTACTGTATATTTAGATGCAGAAGATTTCTGGTACGATTGGTTAACTAAGGGCTGAGTGACTGAATGTTAAGTATGTTGACATGTAAACACATTAAACACATTAGTCATATGTTAATGAGCTCATGTTTGTGATAACGGGCCATTTTGCAGTTTAGAGATCAGAGTGTAAAGAGAGTTAGCGTACAGGAGCGGGGGGCGAGTGAGGGAGAAGGTGTGAACTGTAGGTCGAGGACATGAGAACATAGCGAGAGAAAGGGCAGATTACAAAGGGAAGTTTACCAGTTTAAAGGCTTGAAAACGCTTGGGTGTCCTGTACAATTTTGGTAAAGTAACCAAACTTTTACAACACCAAGTAAAGGAGCCCAAAATGCACATATATAGCCAATGAGATCAAATGCTGTGAGAGACATTATTTTCCCAGAATTTAAAAATAAACTTCCAATTGGAACTTTGTTGGAACTTTGGAATTGTATGAAATTACACTTCTCAGGTTGTTGCCTCCCAAAGACGAATAGCCTTATTGTTATTCTCACATTGTAAGTCACTTTGGATAAATGCATCTGATAAATGCCTAAATGTGATGTAAATGTGATGGAAAGTTGGTGTTACAGGTGGGTGGAGATGAGCATGGTAAAAGTTACACTGGTGACTTTGTCAGAAAAGTCATCTCAGAGGTGGAGAAACTATATTTGATTAAAGGTCACAATCACAACTGTTTATTTGTTTTCCAGTAACGTGTACTGATGAATCGTGCACAATCTGACCTGGAACTGACAAAGTAAATGGCATCATTTTTGATTTAATGCACTGAATGAATTTTACAAAAAAAACTTTGTTTTACGTTCAGCTTCAAATCACTTTAAAAGTCACTTAAACACTTAAAAACAATCTGTTTGTCTCTTCAAGATGATGTTCTATGTTACTGGACATCCAAAACATGGATGAAACACTTGGAAAGAGTTTTAAGCAGAAGTTCCCTCCGCTACTGAATCACGCTGAATTGTGTTGACATTTACTGCAGTAGATCATGTGAAGGTGGTAATGAGAGGATGGAGAGAGTGAGGGGGGGTCTCAGAATCTTAACTAATCTGATAGAACAGCTGCTGCCCCCCCACCCTCTCAAGCTTGTTTCCACGGTGACCTGCTGGGCCTATTGTCCCCACACACATCTCTCTGTGACACCGGACGCTTGTGGGTTTTTTAAATATGTAAATGTATGTATGGGTTCAGCGTGGCTGTGTGTGTGTGCGCGCGCGCGCGCGCGAGTATGTGTGTGTGTGTGGACACATTGTGCACCTGTTGGCTGGAAAGAACTGAATGAAACTCTGATAAATTTTAAAACGCATAAAAAAAGCTGAATATTTATTTAACTCTCTAGCTTAACTCTCTTAATAAATGTCCCTTTTGTAATTATGACGTTTCTTTAGTGCATGTTATTTTAAAAATGTTTTCATCATCTTTCATCATCTTTCAGCAGCTTTCATCAGCTACTAAAATGACTTGTAGTTGTTGTGACCAAAGCAACAATATAATTAACTAGTTTTTCTAGTACATTTACATACATGTACATAGTACATTTTCTAAAGTAATAATTAAAAACTAATCATCATGATTCTAGGAGCTGTGTTGTTGCCAGGGTGTTGCTATGCGGTTGCTAGAATGTTCTGGGTGGATAATATTTTGGTCTCCAGATTGAGGCAAGATTTAGGTAATATCTGTTAGGTGGAAGGTCAACTTATTCAGCTGTGAAACACAAACTGTGTGGCAGGAGTTAAATGCTGAACATTCAGGGGTGCGAGAACACAAGCCGTCCGGGAAACTCTCGGTCCTCTATTGTCCTGATCTCTTCACCACAGTCCAGAGCAGCTGGAATCTGATCAGCTTCACAAACGCAAAGTACAGAGGAGTGCAAAAGCCCCACCCACAGCAGTGGATATGATGAAACACTGAGAGAGAGAGCGGGAGAGGGGCAGTGAATTGTCAGTCTGGTGAAGTTAGTGTCCACTCACCCATGAGAAGAGTTGATTATAGAGCTTCACTGAAGCTTTTGTCTGCTGGCCTGTTTAAAGAGATGTGAGAAAACATCAACATGAAGGTTTTATCTGAGATGGTATGAGTTTGAGATCCTAGCTGAAGACAAATCAAAACAGAAACTTGACACCTGATGTTACATCCCTGATAGTGTTTCTGGGAGAACAATGAAATAAGTCACAGTTTACTCTGCTTTACTTCAGCAGTGTAAGTGATGCCATGTTTTATGTTGACTAGATTTGATGTTTCTCAGTCATGTTTGTGGCTTTTAGATCGTAGTAAAAAAACCAACACTATAACATTACAGCCTTGTAATGTTATTGATTTTTATAAGATTTAGTTTTCAAATCTTTCTGCGCATTATGTTTACAGATGTCTATGACAGCATCAAAATTCTTTGTGTTTTCTAGTCTGATACTGTGATCATATGTCATGGATCCCTGTTTCAGTGCAAGTCTATCAGATGGTTTTATATGCCTTGTTTAATTACCTGTGATTCGAACCCATAACCTTGTATGAGAGATGTATGAGAAAAGCAATAATGAGAAAAAGCAACAATGTAATGAGAAAAGCAACAAGGAAGGCTGAGCTAGAAAACACTGTTGTTATTCAGGTGTTTTGCTTCTCGTAATGTTTCTGTGCTTCATTTTACTCTCTAAATTCTAAAGTGATGATTCGGTGTAACTGAATCTGCAGTTCTGTTTTTCTCAAATCGACATCCTCATATGAAGTATTTAATGTTTTCAGTAAGAGGCATCTGTCATTTCTCCAGACACAAAGCTCAGAGCAGCTGTCCTCTCTTCAGTTTGCTGTGTCATTGGATTTGGAAGATGGGGAGGGGGGAAGATGGGGAGGGCAGGGCACGGGCAGGTTTCAGTGGGAGGGAGCAGGAGAAGGTTATCCTTAAATGTCAGGGTGAAAAAGGGTGTTTAAAAGCAGCTCGTCCAGGCGAAGAGTCTGTGACCTTTCTCATGCTCATTTATCCAGGTTGTGTTAAGACACGTGATCCTGAAGCTCTTCAACTCGTGCTGAAAACTCTCATGCAGACACATCTGACTTACAGCCCTCAGGAGAAAGTCATCTGTAGTTTTGTTGTTAAAAATGACGAGGCGTCAGACAGTTTGGAGTTTCACTGTGATTATCAATTTTAAAGCTGTTTATTCACACAGATGCAGCAGATCTCTATTTTATATAAGAAATCATTCATGCACTGCTGTATATTACTGTGATTTTACTACAGTTATGCTGTCAGGCACAATACAAAAGCATTAATATTTAATTAAATCAAAAGAAACGGCTAATAATCACAATGTTGATGCTACAGTGATGCCAAAAAACGTGAACGTTTGAAAGGCCAAAATTGAGTCAGTCTTTCTCTCTCCTCTTTCTCTCTGTTCATGAAAAAGGTGAAGGGGGAGACCGTTCTTCTCATTGAGATTCAGAGACACTATGGCAACAGTAAACTTTAGGGGGTTTGAAAAGATCTCCACACACCTCCAAACTTTGCTTCATTCAATACTAAACAATTAACCCTAAAATCATGCAGTTAAAACAGCTAAATAAATAAAACTTCACAACTCATGGGCAACTTTTAAAACTTTATCTTCTGTGTTTGTGTTCAATTAAACTACAGTGTTTTTCTGTACATCTGTCTGTTTCGTAGTTATCTTTCTAATTCTAATACACTGTTTAGCTCAGTTTTTCTTGTTCAGCTTATGTCAGTAATTGTGTATATTGTTGGCTTTATGCAGTTCGTAATAATCATAATTTCATGTTTGATTTGATTCATTTTGGTGCTGTGTGGGTTTTCCCCTTAAAGTCACAGTGTTACATGAAGAACTTTTTAAGAGGGTTCTTGATTAGAAGAGGGTTCCGCGCTGAAAATGTTCATTTATCAGATATACCTCCCATGTGTAGCCCTCGGTTTTTTCCCCTTTATCTCAGCTCCCTCTCTCTCTCTCCCTCTCTCTCTCTTTCTCTCTGAACTTCCCTCCTGCTCGCCCTCTCCATCTGCTCTCTCTGTGTTCCTCAGGAGCTTCACAATGGAGCGTCATGCTGTGTAATGGCTCTGAGTGTCTCATCACTCTCTTTTGTGTGTGTGTTTGTCTGTAGGTTGATGACGCAATGCTAATGTTCGACAAAACCACCAACAGACACAGAGGTACACACACACACACACACACACACACACAAACTCCCATTCAAAGGCTTCTTGAGTCCTAAAATTAAACAGCTGCAGTCAAGTGTGTACATGCTTTAACAGTCTTTACAAACTCACTGTTAGAATCTGGAGAGCTTCTCAGCTGTTTGTCCTGATATTCTTTTATAGAAATCAATAGAAACAAATGACACTTGACAGAAAAGCCTCTCTGATTTCATTAACATCTAGGAGATATTAGAGATTCTCCTCTAGCAAAACCAGATGAGATATCAGAGATTCTTTGCTCCAACAAAAGGTAATAAACATTATGCAGAGTAAGTGAAGTTTGGTATTGGTGAGCTGGTTAGTAGCAGGTGGGTGGAGCTTGTGGTTTTGTAGAGAGTGACAGATGAGTGGGCGGAACATTACAGAAAGGGTTCGAGTGGGACAGGTGAGCTGAGCAGGTGAGGGGGAATTATTATTCCACAATGAACAGAAGTGAACGGAGCGAAAGATAATGGAGGACGAAAGAGTCCTGGATTCTATTGGACACTGGGAGCTGAACAAACATGTTCTGTTCAAATGTTTAAGAGCGAAATGTTCAGCAAATGAAAACAGATTTTTTAAAACTTCTCAAAATGTTTTGCAGATTTACAAAAACACAGAACTAGTTGAGACAAAAATAGAACTAGTTCTATAAAAAAGAAAATGGTGAAATGATAAAATATGAAGCATTTTTGTGGAATACATCAGATCATAACATAAAACTGACAGTACAGTGAAGTAATATTTTGACAGGGTTAGGGCTGGTTAGTAGTTGACTGAATGTTTGTACTGTGCAGGTTTTGGCTTTGTGACCTTTGAGAATGAAGATGTGGTTGAGAAAGTGTGTGATATCCACTTCCACGAAATCAACAACAAGATGGTAAGTGTGCGAGACAAACGTGCAACTGATTCTTCATCATGTATTTCTGTGTCATTTATTACATTTTACTCACTTTAAAGGTTGAATGTAAGAAGGCGCAGCCAAAGGAAGTGATGTCACCGACAGGGACGGCACGCGGGCGCTCCAGGGTGATGCCCTATGGCATGGACGCCTTCATGCTGGGCATCGGCATGCTGGGTAAATTAAAACCTGGAGAACATTAAATTCAGGCTCAGTGCAACAGTTTATACTTCTGATGAGCCTCTGGCGCTCCCTGCTGCTCACAATAGGGAACTACATGATGTGGATGGATGTTATTTCCTAAAAGCAACAAAATACCTCAATCAATCAAATTCTGCATCTAACAAGAGTTACAGGAGTATTTTATTCAAAACAACCTACAAATACAAACACAGTGAGAAAAGAACTGAGAGCAATTTTTTTAAATGAGACATTCAATTATGAATGAGTGTCTCTAATTTCTTGTGAATTAAGTCATTCTGAATCAGATTATGAATTGGTGAAAATAAAGTTTAATTTTATCTGAATCTACAGAACATTCCAAAACCTACAAACATGCTTGTAATAAAAAAAATCTGTTTTCAGATATTTTAAGTGTGTATTATTATTTTATATGAATGTATATAATATTTACTTTTGTCTGTATTGTCATCAGCCAGGTAAAGAACACAAGTTGAAAGAAACTTCACTCAGTGTTTAGAACATCCTGTGATGTCTTTTGTCTTTCTGGATTTCAGGTTATCCGGGATTTCAGGCCGCCACATACACCAGTCGTGGCTACACAGGAATAACGCCGGGATACACATACCAGATTCCCGGTGAGAAGAGCATATGATCTGTGTGACAACACTTTCAGTGGGCTCACAGTCAGGTTTTACACAATCTAAAGAGCCAATCGCCAGTGGCTGTGACCCAAATACACTCTTAAATAAAATTAAAGGTTCTTCACAATGCCATAGAAGAAACATTTATGGCTGTATGGTTCAATAAAGAACCTTTAACATCCACAGAACCAAATGTTTCACCTCATTTGTTTCACAAAATGTTCTTTGTAGTGGAAAAAGGTTCTTTAGATGAACAAAAGGTAAGACAGCAATGGTTCTCTTAAGAACCTTTGACTGAATCGTTCGTTGGGGAACCCAAAGTGCTTCTTCTATGGTATCACTGTGAAGAACCTTTAAAGAATCTTTATTTTTAGAGTGTAGGTGAGCTGATTGCTAATACGATTACACATTTTTAAGTGAGTTTTGTCAAAACACAGTATGATCCATAGAACTGGAAAACCATTCACATTGTTCTACAAACCCATTTAATAGTGACACTGACACAGATGTAACGCTAGATTTACACAATGAAATGCTAACTTTCACTTAAGAATATAAATATTAATATTCTAGTATTTTACTTCAGAATCTGTCCCCTCAACACATTTCTAGCGCTGCATGTCACCACTCAACACACTAACCTCTGTCAGTCTCTCTGAGTTCCTCTCTATTTAACACTGTGTCCCTCAAGATCAGAAGCTCTAATAACATCCTTCCCACTCTCTTCTCTTCCTCCTGTCTCTGGTTCCCTGTGTTTTCTCCTCAATCTGTCTCTTCTTTCCCTCTGTGTAGCAGCTTCAGCTGGCTGTAAGTTTCCTTGCTGTGTGTTTTGTGCAGATCTTGTGTCTGTCTTCCTCTGTCAGGCTGGTCAAAGCCTCTGTTCTTGGTGAACGTCAGTGTGTTTGTGTAGATAGGACACTGTGTGTGTGTTGGTGTGTTAGTTTCTTTGCGCTGTGTGTATTCACTAAAACTGTTTTGCTGTTTCCAGAATTCCATTTAGAGCGGATGCCCCTTCTGACTTCCACACACCCTCCTGAGATCACAGGTCAGTCCCTCGTCTGCCTCTCTGTGTCCGCATTTTACCTGGACCGGTTAGCATTTCCCAAGAAACCCACCAGAGCAGCCTAACAACCATCCAGTAGCTGTGTAGCAACACCTTTAAATGCTGTGTTGATTTCATGTCATCATTAAAGCTGTAATCCGCAACCTTTTTGGTTAAAAATGAATAAAAATCAGTTATTGAGCAAGTACATGACAGATGAGTATTCAGCACAATTTCTTTACCCTGATTCACAACAGTAAGATTATAATTATGATTTATAATCTGAGCTGTCAGTCTGATTTTGTGGCAAATGTCAGTCTGTAAACAGAAAGAAGGTCCTGTTTCAAACAGAGGTGGTGGTAGAGAGACAAACGTTATGGTTTGCTGTTTAAAGAACAAAAACAAATGGATTTACAAGAATTTGTCACACCTGGATAAATTAGTTATAACTGTTATAATTGTGCAGTTTAAAGAGGTTCTTTTTGAATATGTACAAAGTGTTCATTTTATTATTGTATCTCATTGAATTATGAATATGTGTGTTAGATTTACTTCCTGTCAGCTTACTGAAGTGTGTGTGTGTTCCGCAGCCATTCCACTGACGGCATATGGACCAATGGCAGCGGCTGCAGCAGCAGTGGTCAGAGGTACAGATCACATGACCAGAGAATAATTAACATATAACACATACTTGATTTGTTAATGGTTTTGCGCTCTCCAAAGCCACAGCTCCTTGTACATTGAATGTGTTTGAAATGCACGTTTTGACAGGTTCCACCCCTTCACGTACCGCTGGCTTCCTCGGCACCAGCAGCCCTGGGCCAATGGCAGACCTGTATGCAGCAGCCAATCAGGATTCAGGTGTCAGCAGCTATATAGGTGCAGCAAGCCCAGCCCCCGCCACAGGGTTTGGACATGGGCTTGGGGTATGTAGAATTGGACACAAACACACACGTTTAATTACATTTTGCATCCTTTAATGTGCGAAACCTAAAACATGTAAAATGTTTGCAGTAGAAGTCTATGTGCAAGACTGTTTAACTCTTTCTTTTCTTTAAGGGTCCTTTGATTGCAACTGCCTTTACCAACGGCTACCACTGAGGGGCTCCACTGAGCATCCAGCGCAGAATGTTTCACCAGCCAATGAGCTGCCACAACTGCTGATGATGTAATATGCTTGTGAGCATCTGAAGTCCCTCCCCTTTCATTTTCTGTACTAACATCAGTTTTAGTTTCCTTCACGCTGGATTTCTTCCTGCTGTTTCCTGTTTCTTCGGCCGTCGCCCGTCTTTGAGACAAACAATGAAGAGAAAACATTGTCAGAATAATATAGTTTGATTGTACGTGGGAAAACATATGAGGAATTTTCCCAATTTGTAATATTGTTTTTGCTGACTGTGTTTGTTTTTACTATACTCTTACTGTAACAAACAGAGAGAGAGAGAGAGAGAGAGCAGAAAACAGATTTGTTGTTTTCTTAATGTTTAAACATTAAGGCACCAAGAAATCTAAACAACCATTTACAAATACGTGGGAATCAAATTTACTAAAACAAAACAAAGGATAACAGTGTATATTTTGGTGGTTTTTAAATGCACAGCATTGTATTTAAAAGTTACAAACCATCGTCGGGTGAATTTGTTCCTTTTTTTTTGACTTAATTCATGAGTCAGCAGAATTCATTGGATTCACATGTCGTTTGTTGTGTTTGTTTATGAATGGTACTCAATGTCTGGTTTCTGTCTGTAGATACTGTACATATGACGTGGGTTTAGGGAGGGATCGCTGAATAACGGGGGGGTCTGAGTTGCATTGAATCGTCTTTTCCTGAGACTTACTCCTAGAATTGAACTGCCCTGAACTTTCCTCAGTGATTTTTTTTAAATGATGAACGGATTATTATTAATCATTAATGTTTGTTACTTTGAGCGTGTGACACCAAATACGATATAGAGAATGTATTTTGTAAAAATTAGACAACAAACAGTTCATTTGTTTATGGGCTTATGAGTTGCGTTGTTCAGACACGAGCTGTTTTCCTCCATTTCTGCCACACTTAAGATTTGATGCTGTTTCAGATTTTCTAAACAATGTTTTTGAGGCTCTGAGTAATTGTCTCTAAATGAACCGTCAGTTTTCAAGGTTTTATATGAACATCTGTGCTTGTAAAAATGAAACTGTATTTTTAATGTTTGCTGTCATTTGAGGCGTTAAACCCCATCACCGAAAAATCTGGTCGCATTTTCCTAACAGAACAAAGGGATTGTCCCATTTTTGTGAAAATGAAACGGATATTTGGTGGTTTTAAGATCCGTTCGGTCGCCTCAGTGGGAGAACACAGCCGTAAGTCGCTCCTCACGCTGTTTTTGAATATATTATATATATTAAGAAATGTTTTGAGCAATGTACTGCTATTGTAAATTCTCTCTTTCCCTCTCTCTCCTGTTTTGTTTTCTTTGTCTTTTTTGGACAGTACAATGCTGTATTTTTAAATGAAGGACAATTTTACAAAGCAACGTAATCGGAGCTCTGTTACATCTCGGTTTCTGTCCTGTTTTCATTTTTGGTTGTGTGTGGATGTGTGCATGCGAAATGGTGTAAGTGCCCTTCGTGGTGTGCACTTGACAGTGTATGTATACATTTTGAGACTGCTTTATGTGCACAGTGTCGACTGAAGTACAGATGAACATGTAGCTAGTTTACATGCATTCGACTGCCACCTGTTAAACTGTCTCTCGTCTTTGTCAGTAATGGAGAGGTGACATGTGATATAACTGCTGTAATGGAGGCCTTCAGTGAAAATTTTATATAACCAGACTGATATGAGTTTATTTTACTCATGCAACAAAATATTTGTAGCTTAAAGCTGGAATCTGTATCATTTGCCTCTACCACCATCTGTTTAAAACATAAAATTGCAGGTTACTTTACATACTTTACTTTATGAATGTTAAAGTCAAATGAAGCCAAACTGACATTTTCTGGGAAATCCGGCCCGACAGCTCAAATTATAAATCATTATTATAAACTTACTGTTGTGAAAGGGGTAAGGCTATAGTTTTAAACACTGATCTGTCACATACTAGCTGATTTTTGTTTATTTTTAACAAAAAGAAAGTTACAGATTGTAGCTTATATGATTTTCAGTTGATAATTTGGTCTGTTTTCTGTTTCTATACATATATTGATGTACAGTCTTCCATTTGACACGTGTTTCTCAGTGGTCACCATGACAACCAAAACTCTAGGTTTCCTCTCCGACTGACAGGGGCGTCTCACAAAACTACTGCACAGCACACACTGTAACTTATTTAACCAACAAAAGCAATATGCTCTTTTGTAAACGTGATAAGGAATGCCGTCAGTGGTGATACGGTGTGACGGTGATTGTGGCATTAAGAATTATTTTTCAGAAAAAAGCTCTATTTTTCAAGACCCGTTTTAACCCTTGGATTCTCAGATTTTTACAGTACATGTGATGCCTGTTTGTTTGGATGATTTGTAAAAGGGGCGGGGTTTTGGGGATCAGTGACACAACTGGAAAGCATCAGTGGGCGGTGCTCTGTCCCATTGCTATGGAGACACCCGTCAACACTGTGACCTGATGCTCATGTGCTGGTCCCCTGACGCCTTTACTGTATTTTTTTATTTTCCACCTCTGGAAATTTTCAAATAAAAATATCCTAATAAATTATTTTAAAACATTCCATTTGATGGACTCATTGTGTTTTTCTTTGTAGCTCATTGAGAAGCATTAGTAGACTGTCACGTTTCAGTCACGTTATAACTGACTGTGAAGGCATTACATTTAATTATAGGAGATATGTTGTATTTCCATATAGTCTAATATATAAGCTAGAGTGGCTCTTTGGTCTTGGGTCTTTATCAGTTAGTTTCTAATGTTTAATCAACAGTTTTGGTGACAGTTTTAAAATTGTTACTCATGAAACTAGAAGATTATGTTACCAAATAAATTAAAGAATAAGGCGTCAAATATTTAACAACGCTACATGAAAGTTCCAGGACCAGAACTTGTGTAAAGTGTTTATCTGTGTGTCCCATAACACACCCGATACCCTGTCACTTTCAGTACCACACACACACACACACACAACAGACCACTGTGCAGATCTCTGTTCCTTAGCTTCACTGCATTTGATATTAGTTTAGTTTTTGTCATTTTACACACTCTGACACAGGACAAACTTCAGCTGTAAACATGAGCTACACTATTATAGATATGTCAGTGTATCTCTGGAAAACACGCTTTGGTGACTTGGAATGCGTCCATGGGAAAGAGTAATTTATATTTCTCCCGATCCCCTTACCCAGAGAGACTTCGACCCCCCCAAACACCCTTCCACTCAAAACACTCTTCGTCTTGCGTCTTGGCACTCAAACCGCACACAGATCTCATGTTCCCTGGGTTTTCCCTGGATTTACTGATCTCTCCAACTGTTCTTTACATCTGTCTGGGCACGTATCATTTGTTTAAATTAATTTGAACCAATTGATATTCTCCAGCGATATTAAAAATCCATTTTGGAGGTTCTGTCAGCATGGCACTCAATAGCTCACAGTCGGATGTGAAGGATTCGCTCAGTGGAAGTCTGGATTTGTATCACACCTGGTTTGGTCCTACGACCCCACATCCTCCTCTTAAAAACTACCTGCTGTTAACCATCCTGACCTGCTTCTGCCCTGCTTACCCCATCAACATTCTGGCCCTTGTGTTCTCTGTAATGGTGAGTTAATCACCTCTGGCTGGTCTCTGTTCTGTGTGTTTTAAAGGTCTGCACTAAAACAGAAAATGTTTGATGTCATTTTGATCTCAGTGATTGATAACAGCTCAGTGTTTGTTATTAATGGTGTTTATCACAGTTACTGTTGTTCATGCCTTATTGGTTAAACTTCTGCATAACTCCGCCCACACTGTTTTTGTTACAAATATGAATGATGCCTCAATTCGGTTTGCTGATAAAAGGTGTGCTGTTACTTTTATAAGCATTTGGACAATTTCTTCTGGCGGTCAAAGAAAGACTTGGGCTAGTAAGTAACCCCCTAGCAACCACCCATAATGCCCCAGCAACACCTTGGCAACTGCATAGCAACATGCTAACAATCACAAAGCAATGACCTGGTATGTTTTCAGAAGACGTCTTCACTGTGGTGCTGAGTTTTGTTGGGGCAAAAACACTTTTCACATTTTCTTCAGCTGGTATAGCATTTGAAAACACACACACCACAATCAGAGTGCCTGAGTGTGTGTGTTGTGTATAACCAGTGCTACTAAATCACATGCATGTTTTCTGTGTAGTCTAAAAACAGCTATGAGCAGGAAGATTATGAGGGATCGAGGCGTTTAGGAAAGATGGCGCTGTATGTGTCCATCGCCTCTGTCATCATCGGCATCATCATCATCACCATTTTCTGTGCTGTTCATTTCACCACGGTAACATCCTCTGCACCCCCCACCCACCATGTTCTTCTGTACTGATATTTCAGATGTACGAGCTAAAATATATACAGTCATAGTAAACGGTCAACAGTAAATGTTTTTCAGTACGTATGTTTTACTGTCTAACAAAGTAACTTTTTTCTTATTACTTTGTTACTTGTTGTAAATTGTTACTTAAATCCTAAAACTCTACATAATTTGTATATATTTATCCCATCACAGTATGCTTGTAATAAACTGAGACAATACAATAGACAGAAATGAATATAACTCATGATTTTTCATTTTTAAAAACATTTCAGGGTTAAAAATTCTATGTAAATATTATTGCACTGTATAATGTATATTTAATGTGTCTTTGTGTTTCTGTTTGCTTAGAAAAATGTTTAGGGCAATGAAAGTGTTTTCCTGAGATCTTCTGAGCAGAGGACGTCCGCATGGCCTTTCTGTTGAACTGCTTGGAGGTTTTAAACCCAAACAGTGACTGACTGAACACCAGCATCACCTGCCTTCAGTGTCACCTCCACCTCTTATATAGAGAAGAGCCACAGAGAGGCTGAGGGTGGGGCTTGATCCAGTGATGTCATTTCTGCCTATCAGGTCTTTTTAACAAAAAGGCAGCTGTCATAATGTACATGTTGAAACTCTGCCATTGTCAAGAAAACAATGAAGTACGTAAATCAAACTGAGCCCAAATATTAAACTCAAATATCATCATGCAGACAAAGTAATAATTAACACAATTCAATATAACATCAGTACATTTTTTAGGTTAGATTTTAATGCTCACACTCAATATGTAAATATTAATTATGATATGTGCTTTGTCTTTTGTGAATTTCTACCAGTAAATTATAAAACAAATCTAGAAAGGTTTTTTGATAATCACTGTTTGTGTTTGTTTGAATGTATTGGAGTTTTAAAATGTTTATTATTTTATTGTGAAGTCTATGTTTACATATTGTCAAATATATGACAAATCAAATACTAATTTCAAATAAATTAATCAAACAAATTGTTTTATATCTATCTATCTATCTATCTATCTATCTATCTATCTATCCATCCATCCATCCATCCATCCATCTATATATATAATATATATATATATATATATATATATATATATATATATATATATATATATATATATATATATATATATATATATATATATATATATATATATATGGATAAATATAGATTTATTTATAGATATGTCAGTATATATCAAATTTTAATACTTTATAATTACATTTAAATGAAATAAATATTATAATAACACAGGGAACTATTTGAAATAGCAGCTAAATTGAGATTTTTTAAAACCCTTTTTAATTCAGATCTGGGTTTGTGTATGTGCACCTTCAGCTCTCATCTGTGTTATTTATAGCACTGGATTGTAATTCTATGCTGGAATGTCAGAGCTCTGTTAGCCCGGCCTGTTCCGGCCAGCACGGTCACATGACACAGGACAGCTGCCTCAGCACTGCAGATACTGACAAACAGCCGAAGATCCACAGACCTACAGTACTGTGCAGAAGTCTTAGGCACATTAGTATTTTCATACCCAAAAATGCATTTTCAGCAAGTTATTTATATCTTTTGTTGTAGTGTCAGTAGGAATTATAAGTTTACATTTCCAGACATTCTTTTTGCTATTAATTGTAATAATCCAGTGAATCTGTCTGTGATTACATTATGACCCAACAGAAAAAACTGAGACAGACTAAATCCAGAAGAACTGTGGCAGCATCTCAGAGACGCTTGAAGAAACCTGCATGTAAAGCTACAGTGCAATGAAAAGTTTTAGCCACTTGTTTAAAAATGCTGTAAAGTGGGGATGCTTTCAAAAATAATGTCATATATAGATTTTATTTATCAATTAACTTCTAATAACTAAATCAAATAAATATTTTGTGTGAACACCCTTTGGTTAAAACCTCTTTTGTGCTTGGTAAACATGCACAAAGCTTTTCAGGTGCTTTGCAGGCAGGTTTCTTCAAGCGTCTTGGAGTTTCCTTGTGCATACAAAAGTCTCACTGGATTATTACAATTAATGGCAAAAATAATGTTTGGAAATGTAAACTTATAATTCCTACTGACACTACAACAAAAGATATAAATAACTTGCTTAAAAACATTTTTGGGTGTGAAAATACTAATGTGCCTAAGACTTCTGCACAGTACTGTAGGTCTGTGTGCATGCTTATGTCCAGTAAACCGGTGCAGGAGACACTTCAGAAAAAACTGGTTTCATGCTATAGACATAAATCCAAAAGTCAGCAAAACCTGACAAATCTTTTTTACACAAGCTCTGTGTAAAAACAATAGAAGTCTATGAAATGTCCTCATTTAGATAGATAAGTAATTGTGTGTGTGTGTGTGAGCCCCTCATGAGAGGGTCATTATGGACGTTTAGGCTCAGGTTCAGAACAACATGAGTGTAAAATCATATGATGTTTTTGACACTCTGGATGATCTTTGAAACACCAGCAGCTCAACATTTCCTGTCCAAATGTTATTCACAGAAAACAGATGATCTCATTTTGAAGAATGATTTAAATATCACAAAGAAATATCTGGGTTGTATTTCACCTGACCATCAAGAAGTTTGCAGTTTCGCAGCTAACAATTTTAGGTTGTAAGAATGTTTCTGTAACATTTCCATTAAGTAACAAAAATGCCAGAAATGTTCTTTTGAATGTTCTGGGAATGTTAGCCGGGTTTGTATATGTGGTCTGAGGGAGGTTTCAGTTTCTGTTAGTTGGTTTGGTTTAAGAAGCTACTGGTGTGAGATGAAAGGTCAGTGTGTACAAGCTGTTGTGAGTGAACGATTCTTAACTTGCCAACAGTGTTGTTAACCTGCCATCTCTGCCCGGAGGCCACAGCAACATGATGTGATGGAGCAGTTATGAGGTCAGAAGCTCATTGTGAACAAGCTGCTGATAATACAGGTCTCTTCAGAAGCTCAACCAGATACTTCCTTTCTCATGAGTAAACACAACAGGAAGACACCTGAGAACTTTACAATGCCCTCGATGTGACCTGACCCCGGCCAGATGGCATCAAAGCTATTTTACAAGATGGTAAGAGAGAACCCAGAAAACACAGAACATTCTCAGAACATTCTGTAAAGGATATCTCAAAGTTATTAAAGTGTTCTTGCAGTAACATTAGCAGAACATTTTTAAATATTACATGTCATATCAAAAATGGTATTTGTAAGTAGTGAATGTTTATGAGTGTATGTTTTAAAACAGATTTAAATTCTAATAACATTAAATAACATTTTAAATGTTGTTACTTAATGGAAATGTTAAGGAAACAAAATTGTTAGTTGGGAAAAGATATTAAGCACACTCTGTTCAGAAATGACAACAGCCCTCTTCTATACAGAAACGTCTGGTGTTGAAAAACAATATTCAGTTTTCTTCACTGAATATTAAACTCGCTTCAGCAAATTAAAAATCAATATATGAGCCGTAAACTCTGTGAACTGATTTGAATGGTTTTGTCTCCCACTGCTGGCGGAATACGGAACAGCACTCAGAGTTACGTCAGCGTTACGTAACGTCACTCATTAAACTCGTTCACGAGCTTCAGTCGCGATTTAACCTTCATATAATTTCACATTATAGAGGCTCTGCGTGCAGAAACCGGACATTGTTCAGTCTGTTAAAACCCATAATTCAGCAGCCTGGAAAATACATTCACACACCTTTACAAAAGAGAACAGGGGCTGTGAGTGTTGATGTGACACATTATCTGGTTTATTTCAGGTCAGATGACTCCAAATAGAAAACAAAACGCTGGATGTAATTATTTTTGATATTTGATATATAAAAAACGCTCAATCGACCATTTAACAATAATGTTGCATAATAATGCGTGACTGAAAGAAAAGGTCGTTTAGTGACGCAAATAGACGCACATTTATAGACAAGACGGGATTACGGCAATGACGTCACAGAGCGCACGGTCGCACGCAATAGAAGCAGATGGGCGGGGCATACTGGGCCGAAAGTTGATCCTGATTGGTCGAGCACCGTCGGTCTAAAAATGTAAACAAATGCAATGAAACACTCGCTGTTTTCAATACAAATGTACAAATACGATTATTTAAAATCAACACGCCGACA
Organism: Chromobotia macracanthus; assembly: GCA_036877525.1. Lineage (NCBI taxonomy): Eukaryota > Metazoa > Chordata > Actinopteri > Cypriniformes > Botiidae > Chromobotia > Chromobotia macracanthus. The sequence goes on from JAZGTH010000010.1 coordinate 1,321,372, forward strand.
ACGATATAAGCAATATTAATGCTAGATAATGAACTATAAAAATATAATATGTATAAAAAATATAATTTTTATAGCGCTTTTTGGGGCAGATTCCACTTTTTGTCTGAACTCATTGGAATCACTGCATTTGTATGTACCTTTAAAACAGATAAACTATATAAACTAGTTTAGTGTTCAAACGTCTCTGTCGAAGATCTTATTATAGCTCATGATAAATGAGGCTTTACGAGCCCTCGAGCGCCCCCTGATGGAGCAGAAGATCAGGTCGATAGACAGTCACCAAACACACAGAAACACCGGAGAGACTGAAGCTCCAGCGTCCATCATGTCTCTGTCAGGACCAGAGTCCCCAGATGATGCTGCTCACGGTAAGAAAACTGATGTCAGAACCATAGATCTGTTAAGAAGATCAGAGTGAATAATATGTGATCCATGGTTGTCAGGTGTGATTGTTATAATAACATACAGAATGTTTTGTCACCGTCATTCTGGACGTGTGTTGTCATGTAAACAGATTCCGTGTGTCAGCTGCTCTGTGTCTCTGTAAGCCAATTTCTCAGAAGAGGTTTAACAGTTTCATCAGTGGCTTAAAGTGTCCTCAGAGAAGCATCAGTGTGAGAGCTCCTCATAAATCAATCTACAGTGTGTTTGAGATCCTCTCTGAATGACATCTAAAGTCATGGAGACATGACACTTTCTCACACACAGACACACACACACACACACACTGTCTGTTGTTATGTCACACTCACACATGCTGGAAAATCTAGGACATCGGCACAACCCTCCTCCCACAGTCACATCCCTCTGATGAAAAACATGTCCAATAGGATCGAACAGACAGAATGCTTATAACATTAAGAAAGATGATAAGAATGAAAGAGAGAAACAAATCAGACAGATTACAATAATAATTAATTTAGTGTTGTAAGAATGTTTCCCTAACGCTTCCGTTACATAACAAAAATGTTAAAATGTTATCTTAAATGTTCTGCGACGTTGAAAATCTCCAGTTTTGTTAGATGTTATAATAACATTATTGTTCGATTTTAAAAACATTATACAACTGTATAACAATTTTGTATAAACTACATTCTGTAGTTTTTAAAACATTCCACTAACTACTAAAAACATTTTCACATATGATTTATAACATTAAAAAACATTCTACTAATGTTTCTGTTAGAACATTTTTGAGAAACCATTTAGTGAATGTTAGTCAATGTCTTGATAATGTTCCCTGTTATAGTTGATCCAAGTCACATAGGTACCTCTGACCCAGACACTTAATCTCATGTTTCTCCAGGTTGGCAACTTATCAGTTTATCAACTGATCAACAAGATGTGACATGAAAATCATAGAAACAAATTGGGTTGCCCCAGGACCACCACTAGAATTCATGTGGCCTGGGAGTTGCCCTGGATTGACCCCAGTCAGACTAATACCATTTTAATTCCATTCAGACTCTTGGGTGGAGCTGGAGAGTCTTCTGACATCCACCAATCAGAGAGAAGGACCATCTGGACCACAGGACACAACAGCCTCTTTCCTGCAGGGGGAGCTAGAGCGAATTCTCCTGGAAGTTCAGTTAGAGTGTGAGAGAAGCAGCCAAACAGAAAGGTGTGTGTGTGTGTGTGTGTGTGTGTGTGTGTGTGTGTGTGTGTGTGTGTGTGTGTGTGTGTGTGTGTGTGTGTGTGTGTGTGTGTGTGTGTGTGTGTGTGTGTGTGTGTGTGTGTGTGTGTGTGTGTGTGGAGGATCATTGTGTTTGAAGTGCATTTGTGCAAGTGTTCTTTTTGTGTTTGTTTGAGAATTATCAGTGTGTCAATGAAGCTGGGGAATATATTAAAAAAATATACATTTATATCTTCTGTAAATCTATAAATATAAATATGTCTTCTATGGAAACCTATGGACCTTTACATGACTGTAGTGAACATGAGATGCTGAGTCGACTGCTGCTGTTTTGTCTCTGAATTCAGTCCTCCACAGGTCGTGACCCCCAAAACATCAGAATCTCCTAAAGCAGCCAGTGAGGGCAGCAGCACAGACTGTGTGACTATACAGGTGACAGACACTTACAAACACACAAAAGAATATTTACTCTGACAGACTTGACAACCAGTTACCAATGAGCTAATAATTAATAATGGTCAGTGTTTATCGTTGTAATTATGATAATCTGATGTTAGAAAGAAAGACAATAGACAGACAGACAAACAGAAAGACAGATAGATAGACAGATAGATTAGAAGATGACTAAAGCTCTCATGATTTTAATTAATAACTCTCTGAACTTTCAGGGTGACAAAGTATCTTTCAATCATTTGTCCTACAGCAATAAATCTTCTACATAATGTTTGCACACACACATGAATAGTTACAAGTCTCTGTCTTTCACATCTCTGTAGTCGGATGAGAGTGACACAAGAGTGAGTTCCGATTGGGTTTGGGATTGGTCCAGTCGGCCAGAGAACCTCCCACCCAAGTAAGACCCTCAATTCAGTACAATTCTAACAACTCTTTGATTCTTGTGTATCAGCGCTAAAAGTTAAGACATTACATACCTTTCACATTAACAAACCAAATATGGATAATTTAAAAAATTATCCATATTTTACTGTAAAATTATCCAAATTATCCACAGAAATAGATAATTTAAAAAAGAAATTAAGATGTTTCTTTGACTTCAGTCCTGAATAAAAAGTACTGTCTCTCTCTCTGTTTTCAGGGAGTTTGTATTTCATCACCCGAAGCAGTCAGGCTCTTTGAGTGTGAGGAAGACTGAGGTGATGAAGAGGGGTTTGTTTTCTTCAGATGTTCTTCTCCTCCTCCTCCCCTCCCTGCTCGCCTCACATGCTCTGACTCTGGGTCTGGGGTGAGTGAGCTTCAGTCTTCTCAAATCTTCATCATATCTCAGTCTTACTGTGAAGTAATAGCTGATGTTAATGGTGATGATGTAACATTATCAGCAGTTCCACACAGAATTTGTGTGAGTACGGTCAATGTGATTATGTTTCATATATCACGCTTCTCTCAGATGTTTTTTCTACACACAACAGACACAAGTGAAACATTTGTTGGCATGTAGTGAGAGAATAGAGCTATAAAACTGAGGTGAATACCAGAGTTCAATTTATCTGCAAGTACCTGATGTGAAATTTTAGAATTGGCAATAAAAACTGAAACAAAAAGTGCAGATTCTGTTTGATCATTACAGCACAATACTTTGAGACCATTACAGCACGATACTCTGAGACCATTACAGCACGATACTTTGAGACCATTACAGCACGATACTTTGAGACCATTACAGCACGATACTTTGAGACATACTCTGAGACCATTACAGCACGATACTTTGAGACCATTACAGCACGATACTTTGAGACCATTACAGCACGATACTTTGAGACCATTACAGCACGATACTTTGAGACCATTACAGCACGATACTTTGAGACCATTACAGCACGATACTCTGAGACCATTACAGCACGATACTTTGAGACCATAAAGATACTTTGAGCACGATACTTTGAGACCATTACAGCACGATACTCTGAGACCATTACAGCACGATACTTTGAGACCATTACAGCACGATACTTTGAGACCATTACAGCACGATACTTTGAGACCATTACAGCACGATACTTTGAGACCATTACAGCACGATACTTTGAGACCATTACAGCACGATACTTTGAGACCATTACAGCACGATACTTTGAGACCATTACAGCACGATACTTTGAGACCATTACAGCACGATACTCTGAGACCATTACAGCACGATACTCTGAGACCATTCACATACTTAGAACACGATACTTTGAGACCATTACAGCACGATACTTTGAGACCATTACAGCACGATACTCTGAGACCATTACAGCACGATACTTTGAGACCATTACAGCACAATACTTTGAGACCATTACAACACGATACTTTGAGACCATTACAAGAGACCATTGTACTTTGAACCATTACCAGACCATTACAGCACGATACTTTGAGACCATTATAGCACAATACTTTGAGACCATTACAGCACAATACTTTGAGACCATTAAAGCACGAATGTTGCCTGATAGAAGACAAACAATGACACATTATATCTTTCTGTTTCTTCTTTCATTCAGAATATACATCGGAAAACGGCTGGCATCCTCCTCCTCCAGCACACTGTGACATGTGACTTCCAGCAGCTCACCGATTGGTTGAGACAGCTGCCTCTAGCATTGTAACTTAATCACATCTTTTCTCCTCAAGATACATCATGTATATTTTGTGTATGTCTCTGTAGATGAATCTGCCACTCCGAATTATTTGGTAGTTGTTTGCATTTATTGTCAGAGTGTGTCCACATGGGTGTCTGGCCAAAAACAGTAAAATTACTACAGGGAACAAAAGTAAAACAGTAACGCTCTTCAATTTAAATAAAAGACAAAAGGAGTCAATCTTGCGCAACAAAACTTTGAAGACTTGAAGACTTTCAGTTTTAATGAGGGTTGGCGATTTCTGGCAACATGTGCAATAGATTGTAGAACTTTATGCAAATGAGCAGTGACACAATATACATTTGGCCCCAAAAGGGATAAATCAGTCATGGCCGCCATTTTGAAGGGTCTTTTCGAACTCAAAACTGGCCATTTCAGAATTGGAATAAAGAATTTCTGCACACTTTGCATCCAAGATTCTTTGCATAGATTCTTTATGTGACAACAGCGCTTCCTTAATAGGTGTTCCAAGGAACGTTTTTGGTCCACTACATTCTTCATCCCTTTGAAGTTCTCACTCTGGAGGGTAAACCCTTCGTACGATTAGGGAGTAGAGATGAGCGCTTTACAAGGACAGTAATTAGCAAAGGTGTGAAGACAATTGGTGCACACGATTTGACGCGTGAATTACTTATCAGTAATTTCATAATTGTAACCAACAATACAGCCACACAACAACCTCCATCTGAACGCCATCGCTGTCAGTGTGTGAACGAGGCATGAGAGACGAAACAAAGACAACCACTATTAGCAGCAACACGTAACGTCTGGCAGGAAATAGATGTACATTCAGTTTGAGTTAAATGTTACAGTAGCGACGTTTATGTTTGTTTCATACACTGTCTGCTCAGATGTAAAACAACAAATATATAAATATTAATATTGTGTGAAGAAATGGGAGGGTAACTGGAGGTTTTCTGTTCAGATTTATCTCATTTTTAACTCAACCACAATAAATGTCACTATTAAACCTTCTCCCTGATGTTGTGTATTTAAATTGTTATGAGACTTTCATTACTAACAGTACTAGCATGTTTGTTGTATTTACTGTTGCACACTGCAGTAGCCTGTAACACAGTGTAAGTATAATGAATATGATAATAAATCTTAGTCATGGTATAAATCAAAATGCCCCTGTATTACCATCTGATACATCACTATACAGTGGGAATGCCACAATACGTCTTAGGTATTGTAAAAATAAAGAAAACAATACATTCAGAGATGACAATAAAAGCATATATACAGATACATATATATACAGATACATATATATATATACAGATACATATATACAGACACATATATACAGATACATATATACATATACAGATACATATATACATATACAGATACATATATATACAGATACATATATACAGATACAATATATATACAGATACATATATACAGATACATATATATACAGATACATATATATATACAGATACATATATATACAGATACATATATACAGATACATATATATACAGATACATATATACAGATACATATATATACAGATATATATATACAGATACATATATACAGATACATATATATACAGATACATATATACAGATACATATATACAGATACATATATACAGATACATATATATACAGATACATATATACAGATACATATATATACAGATACATATATACAGATACATATATATACAGATACATATATATATACAGATACATATATACAGATACATATATACAGATACATATATATACAGATACTTAATACATATATACAGATACATATATACAGTATATAATATATATACAGATACATATATACAGATACATATATATACAGATACATATATATACAGATACATATATATACAGATACATATATATACAGATACATATATATACAGATACATATATACAGATACATATATATACAGATACATATATACAGATACATATATATACAGATACATATATATACAGATACATATATACAGATACATATATATATACAGATACATATATACAGATACATATATATACAGATACATATATACAGAACTGATGAATGTTTAGAAATCTCACTGAAAAAACACATTCAGCAGGAATTCAATGTTTCAGTGAAATGCTGGGCAGGAAGAAGCAAGTTATTCGCAGCTTTTTTTTTGATTAGCAGTAAACGCGAGAAAAGCACTTTGTGGGACCGGAGAGACATAAGAAGGGTTCGAGAGCCCGTGACGTCATCGCGCGTTTCGGCGCCATATTTGATTGCACAATGTGAGCGCTATTATTTACGGATCACTTACATAACGAAACTGGATTATATGTTTGTCCTTTCTGGAGCTCGACAGCCTCCGATCACCGAACACAGACACCGGAGTAAATGTTCGCGCTTGTGTGCGGTGACGTCAGGCGCGTGACTGATGACGCGGCTGCGTGACTGATGACGCGGCTGCGTGACTGATGACGCGGCTGCGTGATGCGGTCAGTGTTCAGCAGGTGAATGTGAAGCACATGAAGGATCAAACGCGCTGTTTTGAGGACAGGAGCAAACAGTACGTTTCCCTAACGTTCCCTTATGGTTCCCAATTGGTTCTTTTTTGGGAACCAAATAATAACGTTCAGGGAACATTTGCTGTAGGTTCGCAGAACGTTCTGGGACTCAACAGTTCTTAGCTGGGTTTGTTTTGCTGATAAAAATGGTCATTTCTAAAGATCGAGAATATCATAGAAACCTGGGGTGGGTCCTTATGATACAGGCGACAGTAGTCCATAAACACGCTATCAAAACACCTTAGCAACCCCATAGCAACACCCTGACTGACTCGCATTTGTGTCAATGTAACGGTCTAAGAAATGCTTGTTACCTATTGATAGTTATTATATTTATTAATAACACGATTTAGATAAACTTTCCTTTTAAGTATAAGCCAGTTTTTTAAGATGCAGCCTCTCTGCCCCGGTTCTCTGCCCTGGTTCTCTGCCCCGGTTCTCCGTCTTTCTTTTCTTGCACTCTTTGATGTTCTTAGTAATGGAGGGATAGAGGAATTCAATTAAGCGCCGCAGTAATTAAGACAAAGAGGTGGAAGTTTGTGTTGTCATTTTACAGAGATTCAGATAAAGGAGGAAAAACAACAGTGATGTATTGATCAAAGCCTGTCGGGTGGTATTCAGGAAATTGATTGTACTGAATAAAAAGCTCAGGGAGATGGCCTGGAAGCTCTTGGCATGAGCCACGTCTCCCTGCCTTCAAATTCAATAACTTCATAAAAGCACCAAACAACAGACCTGTTGCCCTGAATTAGTTTTCATTTTAGGAGCAACTCATGGCTGAGTCTCAAAGCGCATCCAAGTTCTTCCAATTCTTGTTGTGTATTAAAAAATGTAGCACTTAGTTCACAGTTTTTAATAGCCTGTTTTTTGTAATGGTCTTTCTTGATTATGCTTATATAATAAAAATAAAGTGTTATGTCTTTTTTTCTTGAATTATGGTTGGAGAACTAGAGGAAGGGAGGAAATGAGCCTAATTGTCTTGAAAATAATGTGACAATGTGCAACTGAATTTTTTATGATACAAAGACAGTTTTCTGTGCTAATAATCCTTTTTCTATTTTGTGTAAAAATTACTTGTAAGATTTACCCTTACATCTTTATGTGTTGCAGTCTGTTCTCATCTGGATATGTGCACACTCCAATATAATTGGAAATTAAATTGATATATATTTAAATACTTTGGTTTTTGGCAAACTGTTTTTGCAAACACAGTCTGAGACATTGTTAAGATCTATTTTCATTAAATCTAATAGAACGTTCATTTCTGATGTTAATAGAAGCCCAACAGCTGAATAATCAGACTTTAGTCCTTAAAGAGATGGTTCACCCAAAAATGAAAATCCTTCCATCATTTACTCACCCTCTTGTCATTTCAAACCTGTATGACTTTTTGCTTCTGAAGAACACAAAACTTCAGAAAAAAAAAGATATTCTGGTGAGTGTAAGTGGTACCTATTGACCTCCATTGTATAGACACAAAACCACTGAGACATTTCACAAAATATCTTCTTTTTTGTTCCACAGAAGAATTAAAGTGATACAGGTCTGGAATGACATGAAGGTGAGTAAATGATGGAAAATGATGGTGAAATGAAGCCTTATTGATCGTTTGACCTCTGTCTGTGTCTAAATGCGGCATTTTACATTCTTTTCTCCTGTAGAGGCAAGGCTTTCTGGATGTGTATGAATACAGTTTAAAAAATGTTTGACACAACCAGTTTTACTGTAACTTACACCATTATCATGACCATGAGAAACTATTTCAGAAAGTATTGCTGTACTTTGTAAGACTGTTGAGACTGTTTAAAGTAATATATTAAGTCTGTGTTGTTTAAAAAGCACTGTTCTGTTCTCACACCTGATGAACAACAAGACATCTCACCCGATGCTGTATGATTTCTGCTCAGAGCAGCAGCTGAGAGTTTGAGACAGAAATGAGTTTGAGATAAAAGAGAGAGATAGAGATAAGGCTTCTATCAGAAGAACAGGTGATGTCTTCGACCTCAGAGGTGCAGAAAGAAAAGAGTCTGTACAGAATAAAGGCAAAAAAGTCAGATAATGATAATAGCTTTCATATGAGACATTTAGTTTTGTTAACAGTGATGTGTGTCATGTTAGAATGTGATAACTGTGTACAGGTGTATATATGTAAACCATTGGTAGGTTGACTTGCTGAGGAGTGTAAACCTGGATTTGTTGTGGATTCCTGTGTTTGAGTGTTTTAACATGGCAAGAGTAGATTGAGATGTTCTCTTCATATGGCAGATGGGAATTGTTGTGGGATGTTGTTAATGTTGTAAAACTTGGAATGTTGATTGTTTTGGAGGTTTTGTTGCTTTTTTGTCTTTTTTGGAGCTTAACACAGTCTGTCCACGTAAACTTTACAGAGTAAACTGTTATCACCAGGCTTTGGTTAGTCACGCTGCCCTCACCTGGTCAAAACATGAAACTTACACCTTATAAATCCAGCACATCTTAAAAATGTACCACAACATCCTCCCCTTAAAGTCCTTTATTTACCCCTCATCTTATCCACCTGCTCCTCTCTCTCTCTCTCTCTCTCTCTCTCTCTCTTTATCCTGCTCCTCTCATCTCAATCCTTTCTCTTTTTCTCTCTTATTCCTCTTCCTCTGTCTCTTATTCTCTCTCTCTGTCTCATTCCCCCTCCTCTCTCTTTATCCTGCTCCTCTCATCTCAATTCTTTCTCTTTTTCTCTCTCATTCCTCTTCCTCTCTCTCTCTCTCTCTCTCTCTCTCTCTCTCTCCCCTGTTCTTGACCCTTACAGCCCGACCCCTCCTCTCTACTCCTTTTCCTCTGTCTTCATGCCCCCCCGTGGAGAGTTTAGTTAGTTTTGGCATTAATTAAATGGCAAGACACACACACACACACCCTCACACACTGGTCATCATATCCTCCGTCTTAAAGGTGTAGTTCACCCAAAAAAGAAAATTTACCCTTGTGTGGTTCCAAACCTGAATGACTCTGACATGTTTCTGTTGATCACTGATGTTATGAAGGGTCATCATGCGTCAATTTGTCAAGCTGTATATCAAGCTATATATGTCAAGCTATATTTCTTCTGAGAACATAGTTTAGCTTTAAGTTATTAAATTATGGTACAGGTTGGATATCAGTCACATAAAACATCATTGGCATGTCTCGTGACCAGGAATATTCAATCTGAATGCTGCATAGGAAGATTGTTACTGTTAATATGTAGTTTAGCTATAGATTTATGAATAATTTTGTTACTTTCAGAGTTTAGCTGATGTCATTAACTAACAGTGATTGTGTCTCTGAAAAAGGTGCGGGCATGCTCTTCAAAAATTCTCCTGTTGTGTTTCAGAGAGAAAACAGCACATGGGTCTAAATGAAAATAGGGTGAGTAAATAATGACAGGATTTTCCTCTAGCATGAACTATTTCTTTAAGGTGAAACAGAGGAGGAGAGAGGGAGAGAGATGAATACAGAAGAGTCTAGCCCTTCTGTTTATTCGCTGCTGTTGGCTACTCCATTCACTCCCTCCCTCCCTTCCTATTGGCTGCCTCCCCCCCCCCACACACACACAAACACACGCACACTGGCTCTGAGCTCAGACACCAGAGTTGTCGAGTGGAGGTCGAGCGAGGGACATGGAGTCCGCACACACACCGGAAAGACACACACAACGCTCTGTGCACCACTGATCACGACAGTGCTGGAGAGAGAGATACAGCGAGCAGAAAGAGAGGAGCAGTGACAACCAGACAGACAGAAGATGCTACTGAATGAGCCAGGTGGATTTGGAAACGTGGGCATCACACCAGCTTCCTGAAGATGACAACAAAACCTCCTCCTCCCCAGCAGAGCTTCTGAACCCCAGCGCCTGGAGCGTCCCCACTGCTGCGTGCTCTCGTTTACATCACACAGGAAGTTTGTGGTGAGTAACTTTAACAGACGTAGAGCAGATGGAGACAGAATTCTTTATGTGGGTTTGTCAGGTGGATGTGTGATGGGTTTTGCTCTCCTGGACTAGATTACCGCACTTCTGATTTGCCACATGGTTTGCTAGACAAACGGTGAAGTCAGAGAAGAAATGTTCAGCGATGATCTGAGCAGTAGAGTCGATTAAATGATGAGAATGCAAAAACGTCACAACCAAACAGTCCTTTTTCTCCTTCCACCCCTCTACACACACACACACACACACACATACACACATACACACACACACATTTAAACCTAATTAGTGCTTTATTGCATTAGCTCACACACACACACACAATAGGTTTAAATTGGACTGAACTGACCATGTTAAAAAAACATTCACTCTGGACACAGAGAGTGTGAGTCAGACTGTGTGTGTGTGCTGTTAATAAGAGTAGATGCTACAGAAGTTCAAACCTGAGAACTGCAGAGGTCATCTCAGATCCAGAGAATGTGGACAACAGTGTTTGGTGGTTGTTTTAGGTAAACAGATGTGTTAAAGTTTATAGGAAGTCTATTTAGAGTTTAATTACTTTTTCTGTACTAGAAACCATTTCTGGCCATTAAACTATATTATGCATTATTTAGTATGATGTGTATATTTTTGACAGACAGCACAAGTCACTGTGGATATGTGTGTTTTGTATATTTCATATTTGCTCTTAGACTGTCTTTCCATTTTTGTGTTTTAAATCATTTTGCATCAGCTGGCCAGTAGCTCCATTTAATTCCCTCATCCAAGCTAAATTTATGTTTGTATTGTAATTGATTTTTGAATCATCATTATTGTAATTCATTCTTGAATCGTGATTTAAACCGTGTCTGCCACATCGCATGAAAAACCACTGTTACTAGCTGGCTAGTAACTCTTTTAAAGTCGGTTTATATAAGTGTTGTCTCATTGATTAGTAGATATTTAGTCATAGCTTAGTGCTGGTGTGCTACCAAAACATACAGCGAACAGTCTACAAATCACAACCTAGAACTGAAAATGACAGTGTCTGTTGACACAAAAATAATTAACGTCTAATTTCATTTACACTTAGTGCAAATAGCATCTGCCTTCTTTTAGGCTCATTGTAAATAGCTACTGCCAGACACAATTTACAAACATGATTTTGCTAAGCATAAAGTGAGGCATGAGCTCTGGGTTGTAATGTATGCACTGTCATATGAGGGTTGTGTCACTACTGCTCTGTTAATCTACCATAAACTTCCTCCTCAAGATCACATCAACACCGTCGATGCTTCCAACCTGACAGTCAAAGCCGCAATCTGTAACTTATATTTGGTTAAAAGTAAATAAAAATCAGTTATTGAGCAAGTACATGACAGAACACAATTTACTTCTCTTACCCTGATTCACAACAGTACGTTTATAATAATGATTTATAGTTTGAGCTGTTGGGTCTGATTTGCCAGTGCCAGTTTGATCTGAGGTTACATCACGTCTGTAAACAGAAAGAAGATCTGGCTGCTATATCTCATGTGCGGGTGCTGTAGATGATGCAGCGCTTGTATCTTGTTCTTACAGCAGTTGTTTAACACTTAAATTTGTAATTTACATTAAAACTGCAATCTGCAACTTCTGTCTCTCTGTCGCCATCTCTGTTTAAAACATAACATTGCTGGTTACTTTACTTTTAATTACGTATGTTGAAGTCTGATTTCCCAGGAAATCAGACCCAACAGCTCAAATTAAAAATCATTATTCTAAACTTACCATTTATAATATATTCATTTTTGAACACTCATCTGTTATGTAGTTGCTTAGTAACTGATGTTACTAAGTCCATTTTTAACCAAAAAAGTTACGGATTGTAGCTTTAACTTTCCTGATCCTTCCCAAATCTTCCACCCCAATTCTCTCTCTCTCTGTCACTCTCTTTGTTTGCATTCCTCCAGTCTTACCCAAAACTATGAATTTTCACTCTGGAAATCTCATAGGAGCAGGATCTGGAGTCAGTAGTTTGGAGTTGATTATGATAATTTTCCACACTCCTCTAAATGAGATTCCCCAACAATTAGCCAGCTGGGCCATGCACGGGCTGGACGTGCAGACCATTGCTGCGTGCCAGGGGTCCAATGGGCGGAACCAGAGAATTAAACAAAGTGCCAAATGAAACATTTGGGTAGCGCATGTTTTTCTAATCCAATACATCAAAACATTAAAGGTACCTACAACAAACATTGACCCGAGACAACGTGATTTGGCCGGGCTAGCACAGTCCAATTAGACCTTGCTGATGGATGTCATAACTACACCATTCTGAGAGCAAAAAGCATGGTTCTTTATTGATGGTCATTCGAGAGTAGACACATATGTTTTATTTTTGGAGGGCTCTTAAAAGTAACCCTGAGGCAGGCTGTCATCCATCATCAAATCAGATGCATAAGAGCCTCAATTACAGAAACATGTGTTTTCCTGTAGCTCAGTGGTAGAGCATTGCGTTAGCAGCGCAAGAGGTTGTGGGTTCGATTCGCAGGGAGCACATGTAGTGACAAAAATGTATAGCTTGAATGCACTGTAAGTCGCTTTGGATAAAAGCGTCTGCCAAATGTAATGTAATGTAAATGTACATAACCCTCCCTGTCCTCTTCTGAACCCTCATGAGCTCTGTGACATCATATTGATTAGATTACATTTATGTTCTTAAAAAAAGAATATAAGCAGATAACTAAAAGATGTACCAGTACATACAAATTTTATTTAAAGCTGCAATCTGTAACTTTTGCCTCTTTACTGCCATCTCTGTTTGAAACATAAAATTGCAGGTTACTTTACGTAGTTTTCTTTTTTGTGCTTGTAAGTTAAATGAAGTCAAGCTGACATTTTTCTGGAAATTGGACCTGACAGCACAAATTATAAGTCATTATTATAATAAACTTTCCGTTGTGAATCAGGGTACGGTATGGTCTCTGTTTGAACACTGATCTCTTATGTACTTGCTCAATAACTTTTTTTATTAGCCAAAGATCCATATTGCAGCGTTAATACAGTAAAAATAATATTTTAAGATGATAATTTGAACATCTTTCCTTGCAATTACAATTAGTAACTCTAAATTAAACAGTTTTCATTTGTTCCAGGTTTTTACTGTGCATTATAAGAGTTACGGATTGCAGCTTTAAAAGGACGTTTATGTGCACTTTCTAGTGAACCTGGCAGCAGTAATTGAAGCTAGATGAAGGTATTGCCAGCGTGAGGATCAGGGCATGTGGAATCAAGCATGTATGATTCACAGACTTCTCCAATAACATCTCCAGATCTTCACCTCACACTCAGTAGATTTTTATTTCTTCTGAATTAAAACTCTTGAGATCACACTCAATAAGCAGCCAGTAAGACAATATCATACATTCAGCGTTGTGAAATTCTGATTCAGCAAGGCACTGTTTCCAAATTATGTAACTGCGCGCATTTGCTAACAGGCAGTGACATGGGCACATTAAAACACAACAGACGAATCACTGAGTGTGACGAATGTTAAAAGATGATGATTGACTCATTCATTCACTGATGCTGGATGAGTTCTTGTGTTCTGTTGGTTGGTAAGTTTTGGCAGTTAGTATGGTTTCAAAGCCAGGAAATTTTGGAAATATTCCAAGTTGCAGGAATTACAAGAATTAGCAATAAACTAAAAATGTTTGGTAATTTTTAACAACCGGAAAAATAAATATAAACATATACGCAGTATTCATCGCCGTGCCATAATTCCCATATATTCCCATAAATTCCTGTTATTAAGTTATTTTACAAGCCTAGCAGTTAGTGCCTGTTGGTAGATGCTGTATAATATCAGTATTAAAGGAGATTTTTTTAAAATAAGTTGTACAGGTAATGTACAGCTCTTATCGGAGTGTGACATTACCAGTGTATCACGGTTCAGATGTAACAATATCTTTTGTCTAGTTGCATGTGTGTAACGCAGCGTCTCTGATCTCTCGCTTCCTGACAGGGCGTTTTCTTTCCTCTTCTTTTCAGCTCAAGCTTCATTTTAAGAAGCATTATCTAAAAGTGCTACTGCTTTCTGTTTTCCGCCCTCTTTTCTCTCTTTCTGTGCACATCAGCTCTTTAATAGGTTGTTCTCTCTCTATACAGTATTTCTTTCTTTCTGTGCAGGTGTTTTCTGGTGGTAGCTTTCCTCTCTCTTAATCTCTTGCAGTACAGACACATGCATGTAAAAAGCTGTGTAAAAAGCATCAAACCTGTGGAAATCATCATGACTTTGCCTGACACTGATTCAGACATCACAGCTCAGAAAACCAGAGTGAGACTAAATTGAATTTTAATGTTTCAAAACAACTGAAGCTGCATCAACAGCATCTGTGGTTTGATATATATAATGATACCAGAATTACCTGCAAAATGTTCTGCTTACAAACTCCTTTTACAGGAATGACATTAGTGCCGTTTCAAACGGGTAAAAAATCACAATTTAAATTTTTTAAGTTACAATGCGTAACGTTTATGTGTTTAAAAATAAAAATAAATCAGTTATTTAGCAAGTACATGACAGATGAGTGTGCAACACGATCATCTTACCCTGATTCACAACAGAAAATGTATAATAATGATTTATAAACTGAGCTGTCAGGTCTGATTTCCTGAGAAATGTCAGTTTGGCTTCAACAAACAAAATAAAAAGTGCATTAAGTAATTGTATGTTTCAAACAGAGATGGCGATAGAGAGGCGAATTATCTCCTCCTGCAGGACGTCTTGATTCATAGACTTGCATCATAAGTGCATCGGTTTGTGCACAAATTCTGCTTGTTTTACAAACAAGATTTTCTGCGGTAGCTGTCACAGAGCTGCTGAAAGAGCTCAAGTTGAACTCCAAACCTTCCTTTAAGTCGTGTCCCATCATGCCCTCTGCTGTCTCACACACACCGCATCTGCTGCTCACGCTGGCAGGATGAACAATCTTAATGAAATGGAGAGAGAAGCTTCCAAAAATATTTTGATAACGGGGTTCTTTGAAACATCATGCTGGGTGACCGCATTTTCTTAGTAGTAATGGGTGCTTTTTGTTTTACGTTGTTACATTTCTTTTCGCAGCGCTGCATTAAAATAATCAGCCTGACAAGTGGAAAGTTTGATCCAGCACCTTTTCAAATCTTTTCAACACTAATCACGACCTCCCTGGCGAATATTAGGTGGTTTGTTTCTTCTTCCTCTTCTAGTGTTCCCTGTTTCCACAGTCTTTGTTATGCAAATCTGCTCTCGTATATGAGCGTGAGTAGGTGTGGGTAAGAGATTCTTCGTGCTGTGGCGTTAAAGCTGGTTTCTCTGCAGAATTATTTCTCATACTGATAATAGCATCTCATTGTCATCTGCGACAGTAGATGTTTTAGAACCTCGTACGTCATTTTTGGCAGCTCTGTGGAGAGCTGAAACGAATCTCCATTCAAGGTTTTCCTCAGGCCTCATGTCCACGATTTGAATCAGCAGTTTTCACTGTGATATTGCTGTGATGGGCAATAAATAAAACTCATTACACAATCACAAAAAGTTTGCCTTAAGCATCAGCGTTTGAAAGTGTAGCAATTAATTAATCAGAGAGATCGCTGAATCATATCTTATTTAGCAGCACTGGAAACGTTTGTGGCCATAAGCCATTACAGTAGAGTGTGTAACTTACGTGCCATAGTTACAATGTTCACCTTTATGTGAAGACACGTCTGAAATTAAAGCTGCAATATGTAACTTTCAATGGTTAAAAATAAACAAAAATCAGTTATTGAACAAGTACATGACAGAGTGTTCAACACAATCTCTTTACCCTGATTCACAACAGTAAGATTATAATGATGATTTATAATTTGAGCTGTCGGGTAATGTCAATACAACATATAAAAAAATGTACATAAAAAATTGACATTTTAAACATTCCTAGAGCATTCAAAATAATATTTTTAACATTTTGGTAACTTGGAACAGTTGTTTGGTAACATTTGGTAATGGAAATGTTTTTTACAATCTAAAATGTCAGCTGGGATACAAGGAATAAGGATACAAGACAGGTAAAACAGTTGCAGTTCTAAGCAGCTAACACAACAGCAGTGTCATTCTGATGCCATGATTTACCACCTCACTAAACTGTAAGCGTGCTGTCTTCACAGTGTGCAGTGTTCCTGGGTGCTTCTCCCTGCTGTCTGCCTGTCTCGCTCTCTCCTGTCTCTCTTTACCTCACTGTCTCTCTAAATATATCTCACTGTGTCTACCTTTCGCTCTGTCTCTCAGCTCGTGCAGTCTTTCCAATAAAGTTAACCATGCTTCACCAATCCAATCTGACACACGTTTACATAACAATTCTATCTGCAGCCTCGCCGTCCCTTTCCAAAGGCAATTCAAAGCTTTCTCAGTGAATGGATGACTGTAGTGCAGTATTAACCGAGAATTTTAACTCTGAATATTAGATGTTTGTTGAATAGCTCATTTTGAAACTGAAATACACGCCTGTCTCTCTGAGAGCCAGTAGAGATACATCAATGCCAGCCTCAATGAAGATTCATACTTTCCCCCTTCAGATACAGTATTTTATCTGCTTTTTAGCAATTTTCTCACATCCTGTAGGCATATGGTGTAAATTAAAGGCCTTACGACAGTCTATATGTGCAACAGTACGGTGAAGATTCTGCATAGAGATACCTATCTATCTATCTATCTATCTATCTATCTATCTATCTATCTATCTATCTATCTATCTATCTATCTATCTATCTATCTATCTATCTATATATATATATATATATATACACACACACACACACACACACACACACACACACACACACACACACACGACACACAAGTGTGTCTAGTTAGATAGATAGACAATATGTGATCTTATGTTATATAAGTGTATGGGTGTAAAACATGGTTTCACATTTCTAGCAGAAGTAATTATGTTGTGTTAGTATGAAATATTAATATGTATTCTGTTACTGGTACAGTGATTTAAGACTTGGGTTACTACGTGCACTCAGTAAGCAACGTTCTCCTCATCCAGAACACGATCGGTAGTGTGTCTGCTGCCTCCAGATTATGGGCAGATATTTTCATGAGGAAGGCTGAAACTGAGATGCTACCAGATCCTTGAATGTCCTCGTCTCACGGGAGGCGTGTGAAATCTTTAATAACTGGAGTGTGTTTGAGTTATGATTCATTTAGATGCAGTCCAACTGCCTGTATGTAAGCAGCACATGAAGCACACAGAGGGGGACTGAGGTCAGTGTTTGTACCACCAGAACACACAGAGCATTAAAAAATGCTGGATTCATTAAACTGTCACTGTAAATCTCTTTCTACAGAGAGAGAGAGCAAGTGAGAGGGGGTGAGAGTTAGAGGAAGAGAGAGAGAGAACGAGAGAGAGGGGGAGGGAGGGAGAGAAAAGGGGAGAAAGACAGGAAGGGAGAGATTGAAAGATGGGGCAAGAGAGAGAGGAAAAGAAAAGAAAGAGAGAGAGAGAGAGATGGGACAAGAGAGATAGAGGAAGAGATAAAGGTAGAGAGGGGATGAGAGCAGAAGATGGAGAGATGAGTGAAAGAGATAGATGAAGAGACAGAAAGAGAGAGAGAGAGGTGGTAGGAATGTCTTACTTTACATTTCTCTGTTTGGCTGCGTTTGGTGTTCTGTTGTGTTGAGTTTGTTGTATTTTTGTAGACTATGCTGAACATTGGTGCTTTAGACAAAATGTTAAATGCTCTCTCATTTGCTAGTCGCTTTGGCTAAAAGCATCATCTAAATGAATAAATGTAATTGTACATTTTTCTGTTTTGTTGTAAAATTGTGGGTTTCTCTCTTGTAACTACTTTGGCAATATGAGGGCGCAGTTTTCCTCATGCTAGCCAAGCTTGATATGAAACTAAATTGAAAAGCAGAAGAGATGAATGCTTGTTGTAGCATCTTTCACCAGAGAGAGGACAGAAAAGAACCGTCAGGATGCTTAAGACTGTGTTTAAAGGGCCTGGACGAGGCTGGAGTCCAGCTGAGGCTGCATCTCTCTGTACACAAGTGAAAGACTTGTGATACACTATACGATCCAGTCTTCAGCTCTGAAGACAAGCAGCAGGGTGGGTCACGATTTCCCTTACCTAATAATGTGGAATTATCATCGGAGCAGAATAACTACACAAGAGAGCCGCAGCGCCGCAGCTTATGACAGTAATGAGGAAACAAGACTCAAATGTGCATCATAGATCCCAAACTCAAATCAGAAAGTTGTTTTTCATTAGTACTGTAGAGACGGGTGCTTTGGAGAGTTTACAACATGCCCACACTGTGTAGGTGGGCTCGACGGTTTAACAACATTGTTCATTTGAAAAACAACATGCTTTGTTGTAATAATGTAGTGAACTTCTGAAATAAGAAAGGTAAATTCCCCTGTCAGTGTAAATACATGTACATAATTCTTCTGACATTGATAGTGTTTGATCAACAGTGTTTCACATGGAAAACTAATGGCAGCTAATACTAGATTAGTTTTGGTATGTAAGCTGAAATCTGTAACTCTTCTGGGTTAAAAATTAAGGAATTCAGTAAATCAAAAATCAGTAATTGAGCAAGTAAATGACAGATCAGTGTTCAAAAGTGTCTATTTACCCCATTTCATGATCGTCAGGTCTGATTACCCAGGAAATGTAAGTATGTCTTTATTTAACTTCAACAGATGTAGTGAAAAGTATGTAAAGTAACCTGCAATTTTATGTTTCAAACAGAGATGGCTATGGAGAGGCGAAAGTTATGGACTGCAGCTTTAAAGGATTAGTGCACTAAAAAATGAAGGTTCTGTCATCGTTTACTCACCTTTGTGTTGTTTGCAAATCTTTTGACTTTCTTTTGATGAACACAAAGGGCGATAAATGAGTGAAAATGATGACGCAAGATGACGCAACAAGCATTAAAATAAGCAAAACAACTAAAACTCAGAATATTTTTCAGTGTTTGGTTATTTTTATAATGAATATACATTTTCTAGTTATATCAAGCCCTAGAATATTTTATTGTGTGGAAATTGTGAGTGGGGGCCTTCAAATATTGTTGTGGACATATGGGTGACTCTTGTCAAAAACGACTGAGATCCAAGAGTGGCTTACACACTATTTAATCTTGCTTTCTAACATTTATTCATTTGTACTATAGAGTTTTCCTCCAGCTTTACTTATGTCTGTGCTTCGTGGCCCAGGCATTCTATAACAGAGGCCGTTCCAAAGACATCCTGTGTTGTGCTGCTCTGTTGCGGGTACTCTGTTGATTCACATCACATCCAGAGGCCTCGCGTGTCACAGCCAATCACGTCAGCGTGCGATGCGCCACAGGATGAAGGTGAGGATGAAGAGGGAAACACAATCCTGAAGACTGCTGCTCTACTGCCAAACACTCAAAAACATCCCGGTAATCAGCAGTAAATCTTCAGAATTCACCATGACCGACAGGGATGTAGCCGTAAAAAATCTGCTTCCTGTGAGAGAAAAAATAGCAGGTAAATAAATATATAACTAAAGAAAGGAAAACCTAAATTAAGAGCACAGACACCCCCAGGCATCCGTTCTTAAAATACGTGTGCCAAGCAGCTTACTATTTCTGCTACAACCTCCAATCAAATGTTCCTACTCTGAGATGTCTCAGAGCGTCAGTCTCAGTTGTCTGTCTCCGTTCTTTCTTAATAAAGCTGTTTCACACAGCTGCATGGCGATCTGTGCTGTCTCAACTCCCTGCTACTTTGGGTTCTTGTCAGAGTTGAAATTAAGAAATATACCCACAGGCAGATGACAAATGGCCATTTTTTTTGGTAAGGCAAAATACATATACACTTCAAAATGGGATTTTAACTTTATGTAGTTTTCTAGTTTAAAAAATATAATTTTTTATATAACTATGAAAACCAAAACAATTTTAAAGTTTGAGAAGCATTAGATCAACATTAGATTATTAGATCTGTTTCCGGATGATTTATATTTAAAGAGTATTTTGTGCCAGTGCAGCTAGATAAAATGCTGCTGTTTTAAAGATAAATGCTCTGAAAACTAGTCCAAATATTTTAGACTTCATTTCTCACAGTACATTTATCTTGTTTTAGGGAGTTTTTGATATTTTAACTAAAAAAAACAAGACAAAAATACCTGGTAGGCGTGTTTTTTTTTGCAGTATATTTGTAAGGAAACTGATATGCCCAGTAATTGATTAAAATACACTACCAGTCAAAAGTTTGGAAACACTTTTTCTTTGTTCATTTTTTTTAATTAATGAATAATAGTAAACTTATCAAAACTATGAAATAACACAAATGTAACTTTAGGAATTATGTTGTAACTAAAGAAAATTAGAAATAAGGTAAAATAGGATTTATTCTAGCATATTCAATATAGTCACCCTTCGTCTAGTATTTACAAAAGTTTTCTTGACATTTTCCATCACCCAGTTTCTTGAGGAATCATCCTGAGAAGATTTTTAAAGAGTTTTGAAGGAGTTTCCCTCTATTAAAACATTTTTAATGTTTTGTCAAATGTCTTCAGATTAAAAGATTTTTAATCTGACATTTCAGTCAAGTGTTTCCATATGTTTGACTGGTAGTGTATGTTCTGATTAAAAGTTCAAATCTCTTTGTTGCTTGTCACACAGCAGGACATTTTTAGGGTTCTGAACACATCACAGCTGTAATTTCTCATGTAGAGGCGTCACACCACTGGATTAAATAAATGAATATAGGAGTAAATATTACAAATTTAGTTAATAGTAGGAGGTCAAACTTACAGGCTTGAAAAAAACACTTCTTAACCACTTCCTGTTGGGGTCGTTTTGAGCACCATTTTAAGAATCCCTGAGACAAATTGCCAAATTAGTATTTGATTTCTACATCTTACATCTTGTCTTGTCTAGCTAAATAATAGAAATATATGGAAAAAAGAAAGACTTTTGAAGAATGTAAAATTGCATGTCAGGGCAACTGCTGGATGGATGGATGGATGGATGGAGAGATGGATGGAGAGATATATGGAGAAATAAATTGAGAGATATGAAAGAGAAGACAGGCATCCCTAGGCCTCTGTTCCCAAAATGCCTGAGACATGACTAGATTGTCTGACCAGATGTTGGTGTGTTGAGATATCTGTGAGACAAGTGTGTCAGGATCAGTTGTCTGTCTCGGTTCTCTCTTAATAAAGCTGTCCTCCAGCATTGAGCTGCACATAGAAAGATTGCGACATATGCTCTCTCCACTCCTAGTTATTAGGTTTGATGTCAGATTTGAAATTCCAGATGAAAT
This sequence comes from Chromobotia macracanthus, assembly GCA_036877525.1. NCBI lineage: Eukaryota > Metazoa > Chordata > Actinopteri > Cypriniformes > Botiidae > Chromobotia > Chromobotia macracanthus. The sequence goes on from JAZGTH010000010.1 coordinate 1,343,430, forward strand.
ATGCCCATACAGATCTGTCAGGCTGACGTAAGACTGTATGGATAGAATTAGGTTTTAAATGACGGTTGGGTTACAATTATTAGCATAAGACATCTGTCATTTGATGTTCTGAGGCTAGAGTCTAGCAACAGCAAGCTAGCTTTGACAGCATAAGATCCCGCCCTCCCTTCAGAGCATCTTCAAAGCCGCGCCTCCTCCAACACACATGAACACATCTTAGTTTGACAGGCAAGTTAGACATCCTATTAGTTCTGAATGCAATGATTAGGCATATATTTTATAATCCTTTGCCTTCCACAAGATTTAAGTTGTTTTTTGTTTTCCCATAGAAATATCGATTTGTATAAAGATATTTAGACCACTTAGTGATTGCTGTGATGTGAAGGGACTTTCAATATGCAACCAAGTGTTGCTGGTAAGAATTGCCTACCCTGCTTTTAAACCAGGGTTGTGGCGAATACTACATTAGTGACAACGAGTAACTAAATAGCTTTTTCCCCTTTTTTGTCCACCTGCCATAACGTTCCAGTTATGCAAATAATTCTTCCAATTTAGGGCTTCATTAAACAATTGACTTCTCTTGATTGGAACAACTTCCAGACGTGCAGGATAAGTGAGGGCAGTTTCAGAAGAGTGTGGTGTGGGTGAGCAATCCATTCTGTTCTGTTTCATTCACGTCATTGTGTCCGCAGCTTCAGCGTTCCTCTAATCACTTGTGTTTTTTCTCCTTTCTTCCACTATTTTCCACGTCAGCTAACCTGAATTGGCAAGTCGAGTGAAAAACAATTAAAATGATCAAGTGCTGGAGTTAGTTTGTAATTTTGTCCTCTGCTCGTCTCCAGTATTAATTGACCTTGCAACTGGCAATGGTTAATACCCAGGTAACAATTTTAGGTTGTAAGATTGTTTAACGTTTTCATTAAGTAACAAAAATGTTAAAAATGTTATTTTGAATATTCTAGAAACATTCAAAATGTCCAATTATATAGATGTTATATAAACATTATTTCTTGGTTTATAAAAATGTTTATAAAAATGTAACATTTTTAAAATGCTCTACTTACAACTTAGGAATACTGTTTTTGATATATATTATAAATAACATTAAAAAATGTTCTACTAATGTTACTGCAAGAATGGTTTCTGATAACTTTGAGATCACTTTAGAGAATGTTCTGAGAACGTTCCCTGTTAGCCGGGTATCTCCAGGTGTGAGTCTTGCACAAGGCTGAAAGAACATTCAAATGTATTCAGAACGCATTTACACTGAGTGAACACATTATAAATGTTAATACACCCACATAAAACACTGCAGGAGTTTGTGCACTTGTGGTGAAGAACAACTAAATGGTTTTGATTGAACAGTGATTGCATATTGTCAGAGGACGACACTAAATGCATACATAGCATGTATCATTTACCTGACATGCAGAAGGGTTTTCACTCAGTATCTGGGTGATTCACATGTTGGACAGGTGCAGTGGTGTTCATTGGCATGCAACTGAATCGTCCTTTGCAGAAGAAACTATTTGCAAGCAAGATGCAGCTAAAGGAAGTAATATCTGTGTTACTGAGTTCAAAAAGGGAAAGAACAGTTGGGTTATCTTGTTCTAACTGACAAGGTTAAAGCTGCAACCCGTAACTTTTGCCTCTCTATCGCCATCTCTGAAATTGCAGGTTGCTTTACTGTATGTTGAGGTCAGATGAGGTCAAACTGACATTTCCCAGGAAATCCGACCCGACAGCTCAGATTATAAATCATTATTATAAACTTACTATTGTGAATCAGGGTAAAAAATCATATTGAACGAATCATAAATGAATCATATTGAACACTGATCTGTCATGTACTTGCTCATTAACTGATTTTTGTCCATTTTTAACCAAAAACGTTATATATTATAGCTTTAACTAACATGCTCTATTATTCCAAACCTAGATGTTTTTGCTCAGCCTCACTTGCCCTCTCTAAACTATGGATATGTCTTAGGCTTGGTGGAGGTAACAGGTTGCTGGGACTTTTGTCTGAAGCTCCAGTGGTGGTTGAACCTGAAGAGCCGCAGTAAGAGATTTCAAGAGGAGCTCATAGATTAGCTGAACAATGAGCGCTTGATTACCCACATAACACTGGAGTCTGTAGCTCTGTGCTTTTTTCCAAACGCAAATTTAAAGGACATTCAAGGACCTGTAAGCTTTGTGTGAATGCCGCATGTGTGGTTTTAAAGGCAAGTGATTTCTGTGTTTTTGCATTGTTTTGTTGTGTTTTGTCATTCTTGTCAAGTGAATTAACGCTGATCTGACAAATGCCAAAAATACACAGACAATTGATTCGCATTACTGGTGGAACATTGGTGTTTGTTGGCTGTTGTCAGATTGGTGTGAATTAACCCTCATATTTGTGGCTAAAGTCATAGACTGGGCGTAAAATTAGTTGTTATTTAGTTTAATTAGGAAACTTGTAGACTGCAAAATAATTATATTTTTACACAAAATTGATTTAAACATGCAAAATAGCCAGTAATAATAATTAAAATGTGTCATTGACTAATGCCTGCTGTTTTACTGACTTTGAAGCACAGCATATTCTGTGCAGTACTGTTTATATTATTCAGTAAGTTTTCGAACATGGCTATAAGCTAATTAATACTTTTGGTACATGGGAATATATCATAAAAGAGAGCTGTTTTGTTGGGTAAAGTATGGCCTTCAGAAAATGTCGAATGCTTGTACCACAAGACACAGACGTTTAGTGTTCTGTCTTGACTGTGATTGTTTGATCACAGAGACATTGCAGTTCCTGGTTACTGACAGCGTGATGGAGTGTGCTGAGAAATTCTTCAGGCCTTCAGCCATCGTGTTCCATGTGCCGATGGGAATGCTTAAAGACAAGCCAAGTTAATTAGCATTGTCAGTCTTTGCCCCTGAATATCCCTTCGCATGCCACCACACCACACAGTTAAACACCAGCCCCACAGCTACAGACATGCTGAAATAACTCTCGCTGTCTATCTCTGCACACATTTGACACCAAACTTCTCTTATTTTGTGGGCAGCCTCAACAGCACATGGAGATAAGATCAAAGGGCTGATTCTTGAAGAAAACTCCTGTAAAATCTTGGCTTTTTGAGGACATTGATACCTTAGGGATCCTGTTTAGGTTTGTAATATCTCCAGTACCGTTTCATATTATGAACGTTTTTTAATGTATTATTTTTTAGATGCATGGTAAAATAAAACATGATTCATTAGTGTTTTTGTGTTTTTTCACAAGTGGTAAAATACAACTGGTCTAGGGACTGCTGTATTTACTGCTGTATTTATTTTCTCTTTTTCCACCTCAGGTCCCTGTTTTGCTCCTGTCACAAGAAAAGGATACGGTGCACAACACAAGCAAAGAAACTCCAGGACAAATGTGATAGTTAGAAGTGAACATTAAGAGATGCATTGCCCAGTCCTTGCCTGTCAAGATATGTCACCAGTGAGGACTGGACACGTGAGTTTGAGTTGGAAAGTGGGGCCGTGAAAGTGTTGGGACATTTTCTCTGGGGTCAGTCTCCCCTCAAGATTTTCTGGATGTTTTTAGGACAAATTATTACTTCAGACGAACACCGTGAGAGCTAAACATTTTTTTTAAATCATCTTGGCAATGAAACCATGATGCAGACTTTTGTGATGTGCTCACAAGCTTTCCTTGCCAAAGTTTCGTGCTGTTCTGGATTTGCAAAAGGACTGTGTAACCCCTCTGGGCAAAGTGTTTCTCTGCCATCTTAAACTGCAGTTACCAACAGAATTTAAGTGCCCCTGTGGACTAATGGGGTTGATTCTCAGGATACACCTAGTCCTAGTGCTTTTAAAGACGCTTGCTTATAAAGACTCTTTGTTCCAAAAACAGAATCTACTCTGACACGATTATTACACAGACTTACCTACAAAACCCCAGTCATGTGACCAGAGGACAGGACCAGTCACATGCTCTGCTGACATCGGCTGGTCTGTTTTATTATTCTTTTTCTTACTGCAGCATTTTTCATGTTTGTCCGAGTGTGCTGTGACAGATTTTTTTATGTAATGAAAGTTTCATTTGCATTTGATTTGTAAAAACAGACAAAAAAGAAACACAGAGCAAATTGTATTTACATCTATTGTTTATACACTACTCTCGGAAAACATGGTGAGCAAAGAACCCAACCATCTGCCAAGTGTTCACAGCCATAGCAATGGCAACCCAGACAAAACACCCACCACCGTGACTGTGCGCTCTGTGCTTCTCAACCGGAACTCTCCGGATATTGAAAGCAGACTTAAACGTAGACGAAATCGCACACAGCAGGTACGCTTTAAAGATTTGGAGGATGATGACGATGAGTCTAAAGATAAAAATGATAAAGTGATGAGTAAGAGCCCAACAGAGGTTCTGGACTGGCAAAAGGAGTTGATGAATGGGCCCTCTCTGGTAGGATCCATTCGTGGGGACATGGAAAAGACAATAGGAGCAGTGACAGCCTTTCTGAAGAGAGCTCCACCACATCCACTTACCCCTGGGCCCACCAGACGTTGCTGGGTCCCAACACATCCATGTTCTCTCACACTGCCACTGCCAAGTCAGCCATGCAAGAGCACAGCCATCCAAACCTCACCCAGTTTGCAAAAACCTCCCTCGCTTTCAGCCACACAATCTCGCAGTAACAGCCTGGGGGATGGAGTAGGGAGAGGCTGGGATGATGAAGACTCTTCAGATGAGCTGTCTGGACAGGCCTACTTCGCACCTTGTAGATCACATAAGAGCCATGGCCAACAGAATTCCCCTGCAGAGCAATCAAGGTGCCAGAAAACTAAGGACAATCAAACAGGTTCCTTGGGTACAACAACACAGATCCAGTCATGTTCCTTAGCACCACACAAACAGTCCAGAAGGAGAGGGAGGAGGAAATCACTGAACAGAGCAGCAAGTGATCCTGGGAAACCTGAGCCTCCTTGTACTTCCCCATCTAAAACTGTGCCTGCTGACAGAAAATGCAAACCATCTAACCAGTCGGAAAAGACCCTATCCAAATCCATAACACACAGAACTTCACCATCTGGTATTGTACCTCAGCAGCGTTCCCCCACTCCCAACATAATTCATAATTTGGCATGTAGTGTCTCTTCCACAAGCTGTGATTCAAAAAGCCAAACTGTCTTGGGCCCCACCACTTTATTTCAAAAAGGTGTTTCCAACAGTAATTTTGTATCCCAAGAGGAATGCTGTAACTCTTGCCTGTCTCAAACAGCAGCATCACCTCTACCAACCTCTTTAAGTATTTCCCCCTGTCCCAAAGAAACTCAGAATGTACCATCACAGTGTTTTCCACTACAGGCTGGTTTTCCTGTTGCCTCTATGACACAAACAGATCACAAAGGTACTGTTTCAGAACCTTTGTGCTTTGATGTGACTTCAACACAAGTCACGTTAACTGTCACTCCATTATCAACACATGGGCAGTCAAGCATATCTGCTATTGAAACTTCAGGGCGTTGTTGCACACCTGCTATTCAAGTTGTGACAAACTGTAAGACTCCCTCAATACCTGAGTCTCTCTGCATTTCAAAATCACATAAAGAACCCATAACCCCTGTTAATTCCACACCTGGTTGCCAGACAATGGAGGAAAGCATTCCATGCTCCAACAATGCTTGCCAAATGGTAACTTCCTGTTCTCAAGGAGCATCTGCCGTTGCCTCCTCATTCTGTCAAAAGACTCCAGCACAACCAATGCCATGCAATAACACCGTGATTCGACCTGTGCCCTCTGTAGTATCTTCAACACAATCTGTAATTCCTATTCAGCTTCTGCCAAACACTAAGGTCCCTAATCAGAATGCACCATCTGGCCCTCCAGCTCTGCCTGTATCCTACTCCATCCCAGAAATACAAACTGTGCAAACCACTACATTGACCACACACACCCCAACACCTATTCAATCCTCAATTCAACCTTTAACACAAACCATACCCTACTGTGTTATAGAAAAATCAGCTGCCACCACAGGTTCTCTTATGGAACCAATGCCATCTCATAGTGTTCCTACACAAACCCTTCTTCACAGTGTGGTGTCATTTCCTACTGGTCCTCCCTGTGCCAGCACTTCCTACACAGCATCACACTTGAAGAGCTCCATTCCAGCTGCAGCACAAATCGTTCCTATTGCTCAAACTTCAGTCCATTGCATTATAGATCCACAAGGTGTGGGAACCTATATGGCTCCTTCCCCGCCAGTTCTAATTTGCAGCCCCTGCACCCAAGCAGCACCAGATAAATTCTCTGCTGTGCAAATATTGCCACACTGTAATGTTAGTGTGCAAAATGCAGCTTCTGGCAGCAGCTCCTCTCAAATACTACAAAACATTAAGGCTCCTTACCAAGCAGTACCACACTCTAAGTCATTTCCACAAAACATGTCACCCATTGTCTGTTCACGCGAGGCTATGACCTACACTAGTATACCCCAGGAAACTGTGCTTCCCTCTGCCAATTTCAGGCATTCCTTACCTCCTTATGCCTGTCCTCCACAGACTGCTCTAATGTACTCTAATGCTGGGGCAAGCCCCTCCCCTCCTCAGGCCTTCTGCTGTACTCAGGACAGACGAGACAGAAGAGAGTTTATGCTTCCTCCTCCACCTCCTCCTCCGCCTCCATACACCCCCCGCAAAGAAGGTTCCTGTACTCCAGGACAACCCCGCAAGCCTCTCATGGCAAAAGCTGAAAGCAACAGTGCTGATAAGGACAAAGTCAAGATTGAGATGGCAAAGTCAAATACTAAAGCAAAAACTGATGAAGTCCCACCTCCTATCCCTCCCAAAAGTAAGGCTAGAGCCATGGTGAAACCCACCTGTTTAAGCAACCGACGAGCAATTCTGGGCCCAGAGTCCCAGTCCAATGCAAACCATCTGCCTCCGGCTGCAGGGACAAATCCACAGGCCCCCCTTGGACCAGCAGAGGGCCAAGCAGACACACTGAGGCAGGTGCAGGAGTTGCTGGGGGGGCTCATGTCTGGAGCTAAGTGTAAGCTGGACCTGGCAAAGGCAAAAGAGAAACTGTTTGGCCCAAACGGCCCTCTGTACGACATTGGGACTCTACAGTCTCAGCTGCACAGCCTGGAGGGAGTATTGGAGACCAGCCAGAACACCATCAAGGTTTTGCTGGATGTCATTCAGGACCTGGAGAAGAAAGAGGCGGAGCGAGATGGGTGAGTATGCGAGCAAGACAAGGAATAAAGTGGGACAGAGAGATAGCATAAAAAACTGTGAATGCTAAAGCATATTGTGTTGCTAAAGTCAAGTGGGTATAACAACATTCTCTTCTCTTAGTGGCTGGTAGAATGAGGAAGTGAGTGGGACATAAACAGCAGGAAATTGTTCCAACCCTCTGCTTTTGCCTGTAATCCTGTACTGATTATCATGAACATGTTCCGGCACTAATAGCTGTGAACGTTTCTCCCATCTGTCCACTCATCGGGTTCATCACTGAGAGAGATGATTGTTTTATAAGGGAGGTCTCTCAGTGTGTCTTCTGCTGTAAGTCTTTCCAGATTTCTGAAGACTTTAGAGAATATGCCAACACCTTCTACTTTGAACCATCTGAAGCAGGATGTGTGAAAACAAATGAAATGATTTGAAGATCTATTCCATATTCTGAAAGACACTCTGGGAAGGGAATGTTATTTTTTGCTCTAGAAAGACCTGTGTGTAAAACATATTTGTTAGGGGCATAATTGGCAATGCTTTACGTAGCCGGGTTTGAATCTGTCACATTGTTAATAAATGGATATAAACAAAACCTTTAGCCTCATTATGAGCTGTTCATCAGCCATGAACCATGAAGAAACATTCAGCCCTGCTGTACTGCTTAAACACAGCTAAAAGTTTATTGTTATAAATTGAAAATTCATGTATATCTGTTATAGTGAATAAATGTTATACTGATATACAAATGTATACTGATATACAAATGTATATCAGTATAACACAACATCATAATGAGGATCATAAATAAGTTTGATAGTTATTTTGTTTTTTTATTTTGGGTGGATTCATTTTCTGCATTGTTTAGCAATGAAGCAATGATTGAATTCTGTTCTGAGTACATTTTGATCAGCAACAAAATCAGTTAAAAGACTCAGAACCAGGGAAGAGTATGTAAATATATGTAATGTTTCTTCCCATCATTTAATCTGATAAATGACTGCTACAGTGGTCAATATAATGTGTACACAGTTGCAGTGTGATATGCAGCAGACAAACAGCACTGCATGTTGTGCTTTTCTAAAGTGCATTTATATTTATAATGGACATAATTTACACAGAAGGTGCTGGAAGGTGACAGAGACAGAGTTTTAATGCTGGATTGTGAGTGGTTATTGAATGAGGTTGCATGCAAATGTGGTACAACTGCTGGGAATTCAGCCCATGTGTTTGTAATGTTAGGTGCTTTCTGATGTCATAATGTCTGAAAGATGAGTGCCTCCATTTGCAATCTTCTACAGTAATAATGAAGTTTGGAAGATAAGAAGCAGCAGGCTGGTGTCTTTTAAACATGAGTTTGTGTAGAATACTAATGATGGAGCAGTCATTCATCTTTGATAGTGACTTACACCCTTTTTGACACTTGATGACTTTGTTTCTGATTTGTATCTTTTAAAAGCTGCTAATGTGTAATTGTTAGTATTTTTCATATGTGGAATATGACATGCATAGAGTAGGTTTAGTTTGTAGCATTTATATATCATGTCATTGTAACTCAGATCTCTGTTCTAACAGTCACATGCACTGTGATGTAGGAAAGATTGTAGGAATCATATTTTACTCCTTGTAGAGAAATGAAAAGTGTCCTTTCATGTTATGTATAAAGTGAAAAGCCATGACGTGCTGACAGGCAGAAATATTTCATTCATCTTTTCTAGATTTGGTGTAAGACGTGTCCTGAGTGTTTCTCAGCATTAACTGACAGTCTGGGATCAGCACACATTAGTTAGTTTGATTGGAATTATTTTAACACTGATAAATGATTTTATAGAGCAAGTCACCCAGCCTTTATGCAGTATAGATTCCCTTTTAGAAAATTCATATTAATATCAATATTCTATGTGTGGTCTTACCCTTATACTGTCTGTTATAGATTCTGTAGGTGATGTTCTTAAGTGCAGTCACTCTCTTAGCATGAAGCTGGAAAGTGGATAATAAACAGTTAAACATTTCTGAAGCATGTAAGAAATGAACGTAAAGATTTTATTGCATTAGGGGTCTTTAAAAAAGCACTTCAGGTCAGTAATAGTGACAGAGAATTAGAGAAGTGACATGTAAGACCTGCCCTGCTTCAGACCAAACTTGTTTAGGGCAAGACTTGTCTATGAGAAGGGCTCCAGAAAAAACGACATCAGGACATTTTCTCTTTTGTGAGGGTATTTACAGAATACAGAAGTGGAGCAGAGCTCAGGAGATAACTGTTCCCTCTACAGCAAAGCAAATCTCTGGTTTTATATTGAATGCTCATGCAGCGCACACAGGCAGAAGTCAACATATGTTTAAACATATTAACAACCTGTGCAGAACATACACAGGAACCTTTAAAAACCTCCAGCATCTCTTTACACTCTTCTACACTTACCCAAGTTCACTCAAAAATCATATTTAGTTTCATTCTTTGTATTTGATGATTTTTTTGTTTTTCATACAAATAAAGTGAATTTTACTGCCAAGCTTTAAAAACGCAAAGATTCATGAGAGTTGTTCAAACATCATATGATGACTGTGTTGTATCACTTTAGAGGACTTTAGCAGCTAACAGTTGTAGTTTGTAAGAATGTCTCCATAAAGATTTTATTAAGTAACAAAAATGTTAAAAATATTGTTTTGAACGTTCTAGGATTGTTCTGAGAACAATCTCTGTTGGCTGGGATAGAGCATAAACTGTACAGACAACCTGATGTTTGTTTTATGTTGTTTTTTAAATCTTTTTGAAGCATGACATTAAAAAAAATAAATCACCATCCTCTTTCACTGGATGGAAAACACTTCTGCCATTATCCAAAACATCTGCTTTTGTGTTCCACAGAAAACAAAGTCATGCAGGTTTGGAACAACATGGGTGAGTGTGATGACAGATACTTCATGTTTGGTGAACTATTATTTAACGCTGCATTTACACAGTACATCACATTGAACTGCTCTGTCACTTACAGCCATTCTCTGTTCATTTCCACCTGTGAGTCTAATTTAACATCACACCATTATAATGAAGCGCTGCATTATTTATGACTCAATAACAAAATCTGACCAACAGACATGCTGATATTCCACCTGAAGGTCACTGATTGTGTGTGTGGGGGGATGTATCTGATTGCATGCATAATGTCTGCTGGGCAGCCAGTAACCTATTTTACTCACAAATTGGACATTTGACACTGAAACAAGATATCCAATGAGAGTAAGTGTAGGGCGGGACTTGATTTTAATTGAGAATTGATTGGCTTGTAAAAATATGGGCATTACCAACCAGAACTGAGACAGAAGACTGGTGAAGAAAATGAGGGTCATTGCAGAGTTATTACCTTTGGCTGTAAGATATCTAAATGCTCTGAATGTTAATGCTTAACCCAGGGTTAAAAGTGGACTTAACCCCAGGTTAAACAAAAACATAAAGCCAGAGTGAAAAGCTTTAGAATGTAGAAGTGAGAGTCGAATCAGTTCGGCCTGTGATGCTCTCAGAGTTGTTGTTGTAGTTATTGTAGCTGAAGATGGTGTAAGAATTAACACTTTGACTTTCCTCAGAGAACACACAAACGTAATGTGTAAAATGAACTTATAATTGCTGTGAGGTATTGCTGGCATCTCTGTTTGTGGCTCCTATTAATGTAATAACATTAGAAATACCTGGAAAGACTTAGAGAAAAGGAAACTTTATTGCTGTGTTGTGTTTGGTTTACATTTCCAAACAAGCAGATTTTGTGCAGCCATTGATGCTCTTACTAGTTTAATCTCAGGTTTAGCATTTGTAAGATTCTGTGTGTTTTTCTCTTATAGAACATAATGTATTACTATAGATGCATGTTCATGTATAAGAGAAAAACAGGGAATATTTAATATATTAGCATTTTTAAATTGTAAATTAAAACATAATAATTCCATATCAGAGTTATTCTAGTTTTGTTTTTAGTTTTATTGTAGTTTTATTAATATTTTGAATTAGCTTTTTTAGGCATTTTTATATTTGTTTTGTTTTGATGTTAATTTTAGTTACATTTATAACTACCTTGTTAGGCACTTTTGTCATTTAATTATTTATTATTATATTATATTGATTTTAATCTTGAAATTGATTACGATTAGTTTTTAATGTCAGTTTCAGTTTAGAATTTATTTTGGATTAATAATTTTAGTTTCTCGGCTTAAACTCATTTTGGTTTATTGCTAAGGTAACATTTCTAATTTTAATCTAAAGTTATTTAAATAATATTAATGTCTATTTTAATTAATTTCAGTTAACAAAAATGTTTTAATGGTTTTAGTTACAGTAAGCTGTAATAACCTTCCAGATTCTGTACCAGCTGGACTTGCTGACTATAACTATGAAATTAATTTATTTCGTTATTCCCTCCTACACCTTTATGACTTTTAAAGGCTAATTTGAATATGTGATGACCATAAGGCCTCATCCTGGACCAGTTTCCTGAACCCCAGTCTGAACGACACCAAGAGAAGGAAACTGATCACAGATCAGTCAAGCCAGAGTTATTTTGCATCAACACAGATGGTGGTGGGTGAGGAGATGGTTATCCGAGACACGTCAGAGAACACAAACAAGTCTGTGGATCATACAGACTCCTGCTGCCTCTGAGCTCAAGGCTTATGAACCTAGCTAACATGGAATGTTCTCAGAATGTTGGCTAATGTTCTCAGAGTTCTCTTAAAGCATTATTGCAGTAACATTAGTAGAACATTTCTTTAATGTTATTATATATAAAAAGTTGTTCTTAAGTAATTAGTGGAACATTTTTAAAACAATACAGGAATAACAATGTTTGAATAACGTTCTCGCAAGCAATAAGGTTAATATGACGTCTCAAAAACTGGACCTTTTTAACATTTCTAAAATTTTCAAAACAACTTTAACATTTTTGTTAGTTATTGGGAACATTATGAAAATGTTCTTACAACCTAAAATTGTTAGCTGGGAAGTCATTGGAGTTGTGGAGCGGCCAACAGAACAGATTGGATAATCAGACACTTCTGCTGTCAGACGTAATCCAGCACAAATGTGAGGTCTGATGGGTAATGTTATTTGGGTAACACAATCACCCATCTGGAAATGAACTCCGTGTTCTGTAGGAGTATGTTTTGTTGTTCCTAGAACTTTCAAAATAGCATTTTTAATGCTTTTGTTATTTAATGGAAACATTAGGGAATATTAGGGAAACATTTTTTACGCCTACAATTGTTAGCTTGGTTGATATTCACATTATTCTGTTATCCTATATATCAGAGTATCCAGAATATTCTTCAAAACTCAGAACAGTCACACAGTTTTGGAACATTAAGAGTAAACAGATAATGAATGAATTGCAGTTTTTGGCGTACTGTACCTTTTACTCTGTGATTGGGTCACTAATCAAACAAATGATGTGATATTGATAATGATAACTACAAAAGATCCGATCAGAACAGATCATCAGGTTTTGTTTGTATAGTTCAGGCCAGATCGAGTGCATGCTGTCATTACAGCAAAAACGTATTCTGAAATACACATATCATAATCGAATGCTTAGACTTGTGCAGCCTTCCTGAGATACAGCAGGATTTAGTTCTATTTTCGTATTCTTGGAAAGTTTTTGCACACAATTGTTTGTTTTCTCCTTGAAAATCTTTTGTCGTTCCAGTTCCTCGTTGTGTGTGTTTGTTGAGAGGGATAAACAGTTCTACATTTGACACTCCCACCTGCTAAAACATGACTCACAGCTCCAGATCTCAACACAAGCTCAAAGTGAACGTTTATGCATTCAGAACTTACACCTGCAGTTTACGACTCTCCCTCACTCTCTTTGTCTGTTTTTCTCTCTCTGTGTGTCTGTCTGTCTCTATCTGTCTCTTTCTCTCTGTGTGTCTGTCTGTCTCTCTCTTAGTCTCTCTCTCTCTGTGTCTGTCTTTCTCTCTCTTAGTCTCTCTCTCTCTGTATCTGTCTGTCTCTATCTGTCTCTCTCTCTCTCTCTGTATCTGTCTGTCTCTATCTGTCTCTCTCTCTCTTGTGTGTCTGTCTGTCTGTCTCTATCTGTCTCTTTCTCTCTGTGTGTCTGTCTGTCTCTCTCTTAGTTTCTCTCTCTCTGTGTCTGTCTGTCTCTATCTGCTCTCTCTCTCTCTCTCTCTCTCTGTATCTGTCTGTCTCTATCTCTCTCTCTCTCTCTCTCTGTGTCTGTCTGTCTGTCTCTATCTGTCTCTTTCTCTCTGTGTGTCTGTCTGTCTCTCTCTTAGTCTCTCTCTCTCTGTGTCTGTCTGTCTCTATTCTCTCTCTCTCTCTCTCTCTCTCTCTGTGTCTGTCTGTCTCTATCTGTCTCTTTCTTTCTTTGTGTCTGTCTGTCTCTGTCTGTCTCTTTCTCTCTGTGTGTCTGTCTCTCTGTCTCTCTCTTTGTCTCTCTCTCTCTGTCATCTCTCAGCTATAGACTTCCATGAATGTATGAACTGAAACAATGACAAGCCTGTTGGATTGTTTTAATATATATGTTGTGATATAATTCTTTAATTGCTGTTTTTTATTTGAATACTGATTTAATTGAGCTTTTTTGGCCCTTAAATGTCCTGAAGATCATTCGACTGTTTTTAATGACGTCTCTGATTGTTAGAGTGAGTTTGATTCATTTCTATGATTCACTATAAACTGCCTGTTAAAATGATTCATTGATTCAAAACATGATTCACAGATTCGTTTGTCATCTCTCAGCTGTTCATTACAGTGTCTGTGTGCGGTAAACATCTAATAAGTGACTGTAAAGTCTGACCCAGTCTAACAGTTTGAGCTTGTAAGAACGTTTTCCTAACATTTAAAAAGTTATTTTGAAAGTTATAGAACATTTAAAACATTCAGTTTTTAGATGTTTTATTAACATTATTGCTTGGTTGTAGGAACATTATTCAAATATTTATTGTGTAATTTTTTAAAACCTCCATGAACTACTAAAGCAACGTTTTTGATGTATATGATGTGCAATGTTAAAAAGGTTCTGCCAGAACATTTTTAAGAACTTTAGGATAATGTTAGCTGAGGAGAAGTAGACTGAACACAGATGATGAGTTTCTGTTTTCTCTGCGGTTATCCAATAAAACATTAAATAAAAATAATGACAATAAAATATGGAATATTAACATCATTTTTCAGCCACAGACTGGGCAAAAATGAATGTTATATGAACTACAGTTCACAGCTAAATGTGAGCCTCATTTAAAAAATGTGAATTGTTAGTGATAACAGCAGAATCTGTTAATCAGTTTGGTGGAATGGTTTCTTTATTGATCGATGCTTCAGATGAACAGAGTCAGTCTTGATTCACTGCAGCCGAGCCTGTTTGTGCTCTAAATAATGTTTATCTCACGCCTGTCATAGTAAACTAGAGGTTTGCATGAGAGAAGCCAAAGAATATCCAGTCGATTACACTGCACTTCCTGTCTGAGTTTGTCTGGAAAGGGACTCCTTTACATCAAAAACAACCCAGCTAACAATTTTTAGATGTTGTATTAACATTATTGCTTGGTTATATAAACAATTATTACAATTATTATTCATTATTAAACATTTTTAAATCTGTAACGAATGTTGCTGCGAGAACACTTTCTGATAACTTTAAGGAAACTAATGTTCTGAGAAAATTCTGAGAATGTTCCTTGTTAGCTGGAACTGTTTTGGTTACAAATAAACAAGAATAATTTATTAAGCAAGTACATGATCAGTGTTCAACAGTGTTCTCCTTATCTTACCCTGATTCACAACGGTGAGTTTATAATAATGATTTATAATCTGAGCTGTCGGCTCTGATTTCATAGGAAATGTTTGTCTGTAAAAGAAGATCTGGCTGCTATATCACAGCAGTTGTTTAGAATTTAAATTTGCAATCCACGATAACAAACGTGCAAGTAAGCTGCAATTTTATGTTTCAAACAGAGATGGCGGTAGAGAGACAAAAGTTATGGATTACTTATCAACTCATTCAAGTTCAAAACCGTCATGTGGTCAAGAAAATACTTTCATGTGAATATTACAGAATGTGGGGAAATGTGTTTTAGCATTGCAGTGCTAAAACACATGAGATATGATCCATCCGATGTAAATCACTGAAAATAAATAATGTATTGTTTGTTGCAGGAAACAACACATTACAGCACATTCAGATATATATAACAGAAGGTTAAGCGTCCAAACGAAATGACTCCAGAGACATATGTTATCCAACAGTCAGTGTGGTTTAGGGGGCAAAACAAACACACATCAATGCCCCCGCTGGGGCAGTACAGACATTGTAATTAATCACACCTGCCCCAAAGGAAAGTGATCCGCGCTAGTTTATTTCTTCAACAACTGCCACCAAAAATGTTCCAGGGTTTATGTTTTCTGTAGTTTGTTATTTTGTGAGGCATCAGCACCTGATTTCATTGTGCCGATTTTAGATGCTAAAACACAGTAAATTAACCATTACTTGATTACACAGAGATTATGGCCTGTGGTCAGTAAGCATCGTGCTCAAGAGCAAAACACTTAGTTCCAGTGGGAGGTTCCTTCCAATTAGTGCACAGTACACAGCTTTCAATAAATGCCTCTGATAAATGACCACTAACTAAAACTCTTTACAGCAGTAACTGTGAAACAGTGGTCTGGTATTCCCTCGCTTTCCAAACAGCAGATTCATTACCACAGCCCCAAATATTTTGTTCATGGTCAGAATTTTTCCTCAACTCATTCCTTAACCTGTAAAACCAAACAGAAATGATGAGAGTTTTGCTCGTCTTCAGGACTGTACATTTCTGTTCTCATTTCTGTTTGAATAACGTGTTGGTTATTGTTTAATGTTAGCTGGGTCATGGCTTCATGAGCATCCAGCATGTTGGTGAGCATGTCTGATGACAGTTTAGGGCTTTTGTATCGTTCACACTGATGTTTCAGTCTTTCACATGTTTAATATCATATTGGCATTAGTCGAATAGGAAACAGTTTGGATGACAGAGATAATAGCACAGAGATTGTTGATGATGCACTGATTGTCTTGAACTGACAGATCATTATTTAGTCTCATTTTTGTTTATTTTTTAGTGCTGCTCATTCATTCCACTCTTACAAACAAGAGCGAGAGAGAGAAAGAGAGAGAGTATTACGAGGCTACATTAGCATGCTTGTCACATAGGCTAGTGGCTTTACAAACATGTAGAATGTTTCTCTGAGATCTCATCCATCTCATCCATCTCCCTGTTTACTTTGTCTACAAGTACAATAGCATTTGAATAGAGCATTTGAATTGTTAAACAAATTATTCCGGTTATTAATTATTATTCCGGTTATTAATTATTATTCCGGTTATTAATTATTATTCCGGTTATTAATTATTACTGCCTTCTGGTTTGAGCATAAACCTTTACTGTCGTGTTCTCTGTTAGCTTTCATTTTCAGAGGCGTAGTGGCTGTTTAAATCTCCAAACTTTACTGATCTGATTTGTGTATAAATGAGAGAAGGAACTTTGCATGTTTATGAGATCGCCTTGATCCTTCGTTTACAAACTGCTTGGATCAGCATCTTTCTTCGTAATGGCGTCTTATAATCGTAAACTTCCCAGCATGCCTGAGGTTGCCTGGGAGTGCTTCACTTCACTGAAACTGTCGAGCAGATCACTGACTCCCTCAAACACATAATTCCTTCATTGTGAGCAAACTTTTGCATCATTTTATTCTGAGTTGAAAAGACTTGGGTGTATATACACACAATTCAGTGTAGTTGGACAAATGAACACACAAAAAGTAACAAACATGTTTTTTGCTTTTAGACAAATATTCAGAATTGGGAATTTGTAATTAGATTGTAATTCCTTCATTTACTCACATCATGTCATTTCAAACCTGTATGACTTTACTGCTTCTGAGGAACACAAAAGAAGATTTTTTGAAGTATGCTGTTAACCAAACAACAGTGACACCCATTGACTTCCATTGTATATACACAAAACCACTGAGACATTTCACAAAATCTCTTCTTTTGTGCGCCACTGAAGATGAAAAGTCATACAGGTTTGGAATGACATGAGGGTGAGTAAATGATGGGAAAATTTACATTTTGGGGTGAATTATCCCTTTAATAAGAAACAGGCAAATAATTAATGAAACTTTTCCCACAGGTCCTGTAGTGTCTCTGGTGTTATTAACAGTTAAAGGTCATCTTTGAGAACCCATCTCAGGAGACTGCGTGAGATCTTCATGTCATTAATCAGTCTTCTGCTTCATTTGCCTCTTGTCACCACATTTCTTATTTAGACATTTACTTCAGAAGTGAATGAATGTTTAAAAAAACCTTCCTCACAAGTGATTAATACTGTCAAGCTGTACAAAGGCAGGCAGTGTAACAGAACACCTTAAGTATTATTTATCATATTAACAAAAATGGTGCAGTTTGCTTGTGAGGGGTTGCTAAGGTTTTTTTGCCATTGCTAGGTGGTAGCTGACTTCAAAGTCAAAAGAGTTTAATATTTGGTGATTAACATTTGGGTTTCAACATGTTCATTTAAAAACACAGTTTTTGTGCTACACATAATTATTATTTATTAGTTGGTTGGTTTATTGTTGAATCGACTAGTTTTGGGGTCAAAGGTCACTGGTGCTTGGAGATTCAATCCTTGAGTGTATTGATTTTTTTTACCTCATTTATTGTTTGTGTTCTGGCCACACACACACACACACACACACACACACATACACACACGCGCACTCTCTCACACTCTCACACACACACACTCTCTCACACTCACACACACTCTCACACTCTCACACACACACACTCTCTCACACTCACACATTCTCTCACACTCTCACACTCACACACACACACACTCTCTCACACTCTCACACTCTCTCTCACACACACACACACACACACACACACACACACACACACACTGAGGAGTATAACTGTGTTGGTCTGATGACAAATGACCAGGCAATCCCCAGTGAAAAAATTAGCTGAGATTTTAAACAGCTTCTCATGAACGAGTTACTTTGAGTGTGTGTGTGTGTGTGTGTGAGAGAGAGAGAGAGAGAGAGTGTGTGTGTTTGTGTGTGTAAATGAATGCTTCTATGCGTAGAAAATAAAAGATATTAGACAGATGACTTTTATAAACATTGTACTATGATAAAGTTGTCACCTTTGCAACTAATATGCAATGAAAACATAAAATGGAGCCACATATCTTCTCATAGATAGAAAGATCATAAGACAGAAAGGTTGATACATAGAGAGTTAGACAGAAAGATCGATACATAGAGAGATAGACAGAAAGATCATTACATAGAGAGATAGACAGAAAGATCATTACATAGAGAGATAGACAGAAAGATTTAGAGATGTTGCAAACAAGCGCAGGTGAAACAGATGAAGGATGTTCAGATAAAGGCCTCTGTGTGATTGACTCCCATCTGTGGATTACTGAAGCACTGCTGATATGCTGTAGGATTACCATCAGCTCTTTAATTCCAGAAGCCGAGAGGAGAGGCGGAAGATTCAGGAAATCTGTGCTGTGTAATTAGTCTCCATTGTGCTGAGCTGCTAAATCAGGACAGCATTGTTATTCCACGCGAGACGCCGGCACAGGATTCTAGCCAATAAACGATAAGAACATACCCAGCTCACAAGAAACATTCTCAGAACATTTGCTAATGGTCTCTTAAATTTCTCTCAAAGTTTAAAAAAATGTTCTTGCAGTAATATTAGTAGACTTTTTTTTTATTTTTAACATTACATATCATATACATCGAAAATGTTATTCTTAAGTAGTTAGTAGAACATTTTAAAAATGTTACAAAATTTAAAAAGTTTGAATAATGTTCTTATAACTTTTGGACAGCGCTAGCCAGTGTTCTGAAAACGTTTTCTGTCAGGTGGGATCGTCCCAGTCTTTAGGTCTGATGGTGTTGTGTTTGTGTTTTAGGAGGCATTCGTATCGAACAGGGCAGGATATTGAAAACTGCGGCACATGCAGGGACTGTGCCTGCATCATATACAGGTAAGACGCATTTATTTTGCAATATATCATTACTGAAATGTTCAGACTGAAAGTGAATGAATCAGTGGTCAGAGTGATGAAGAAAATCTTCAGCTGCCCATGAGAAGGAAATATAACTGCCTGGGCTCATGTAACACAAAGTTCATCAAAATGAGAACCGCAACACATCACCATGTTCTCACGTGTCCAGTGTACTTATGTGTGTGTGAGCTTACAGGAGAAAGAGTGAGAAATGAGATGAGCGGGGACATAAGAAAACCTGGTGTGCGAATGTGATTGAGAAAGGAACTTCCTGTTCCAACAGGAAATTGAATTATAATAGTGTCTTTTTATGTTGTCTTCTCCATGACCTGAAGCAGATGAAGAGTGATGTGTCCGTTAGGTTCTAAGCACATTTTTTCTGGCTATCCTGATGCTGGTCACGTTAGAAGTTTAAAAGTTTTATCTCTAAGGAGGTTTAGCACCATATGATGACAGCTGATGATCACTTTGTTCTGAGGGGATAAAGAGAACGATTAGATATGAGGTGAGCACCATCGTCCTGGTTTGTCAGAATGTCAGTGTGTTAGCGGAACATAAACATGGTCAAATTTTTATTTGTACAGATGAGAAGCGGAAGTACGTTTGCACTTTGGTAGTTTGGTAGTTGATGATAAAATAATAAATGTAACAATGGCAGTCTTCTGTACAGTATTGGTAATACAGATTACAAGCTTAAATGCACTTTTATTGGTGCAATTACAGCTCTAGTGTAACACAGCTAATTTTCATCCCGACCCTCCTTTTATTGCTTTGATATTCTTTCATTTTCAAGAAGCTCATGGTCTTATTTTCACATTTGAAACATCATATTCATAGTCTTCATTTATTTAAAATTCACAGCGCTCTTATGACAAAGCTGCAAATCATAACTTTTGCCTCTCTATCGTCATCTCTGTTAGAAACATAAAATTGCAGGTTACTTTACGTACTTTTCTTTATATATGTTGAGGTCAAACTGACATTTCTCAAGAAATCAGACCCAACAGCTTAAATTATAAATGATTATTATAAACTGTTGTGAATCAGGGTAAGGAGATTGTGCTGAACACTTGTCTGTCATGTACTTGCTCAATAACTGATGTGGGTTTATTTTTAACAATAAAGTTATGGATTTCAGCTTGCATGTATGATGGACTACTGCAATTCTCAGACAAATTCAGCTGGGCAGAGATGAGGTGGGAAAATGATCCACTTCCCTGTTTAGCAGTCTGTGTGTGTGTTTAGAGTCTGGAGTCTGTACGACAGCAGGCTAATCACATTCCAGAGGGGACTGAGCAGAGAATTGAACCTGCTTCTGCGTCTCATTGTCCAGAGCCTCAGGGGGAGATGATGGATCTGGGTGAGGGACCTGGAGCTGCGGGACGGTTTGACAGACTGGCTCATTTCAGCTTCGCTCGTGGCCAGACGCAACAGTCTTTTCCCCGCATCTGCAGTGTCTCACCTGCGGAATCACAAATGTGTCATTTATCTAGAGTCGCCCCTCAAAGGCTCATGGCTTAAATGGACATTGAATAACACGGTTTACAGATGAACTCGTGGCTGCCACAGTCTAAATAGTTCCAAAATAGTTTTATAGTATTCTGATGAAAAGTTTATTAAATAGACTTAAAAAGTGGATAAGTATGTGCTGTAGACATCAGTGTAGTTTATTTTTATATACGGAAAAAACTTTAAATCACCATGAAATGGAAGTTGTGACCGTCTTCACTGTGGTGACACATATCTAGGTGAAACGGCTTCTTAGAATAAAAAATTATAGGACAGGACTTGATTTCATTCTTTAGGAATTCATTGGATCGTTGGAAGTCAAGCGGTAGAAACTTCCCGGCCATTGGACAGTCAATATAGTTCCGCCCTTGGGGACTGACATACATCATCAAGAGACGTTGTTTTGTGGACGAGGGTACAATTATGAGGGCACATAAATAAAAGAAATTGACGTGCACAGATAAATAATCAATAATAAACATAATAAAAATAAGAGTAGTAAATTTACATTTCATTGTGACTTAATAAAATAAGTCTGAATAAGAACCGGTTCTTGAGTCTTACTTTTAAATGACAGTGTTCAATTGAAAGACTGAATGAGTAAGATTGTGTGTTTCATCCAGATTGTTTTCTGTGGTAACAAGCATCATGTCTAGCACTAAACTCTTGAATCCGGAACCTTTCTTTAACAGAATATACATAATGATAATAACAGACAATGCCTCTCTTTTCTCTCAGTCTTTCTCTGTCCATCTCTCCACGCCTGCACTCAGAGCAGAGGAAGCAGAAAGATGACCGCGCTGCTCACACGTCTTCTCTTATTCTCTCTCCCGATGGCGCTCCTGCGTGAAATATTCATCTGCATCAAATATTCAATACCTAGTCAAAGTTTTAAACAAGTGATAATGAAGGTGGTGGGTGTGGGGAGTGCATGTTTGAAAGTGAACATTGAAT
Organism: Chromobotia macracanthus; assembly: GCA_036877525.1. NCBI lineage: Eukaryota > Metazoa > Chordata > Actinopteri > Cypriniformes > Botiidae > Chromobotia > Chromobotia macracanthus. The sequence goes on from JAZGTH010000010.1 coordinate 1,365,190, forward strand.
GCGTGTTACAAGCTAAAAACGAAATGGCCAGACAGTTTCTATCCTTCCAATGATCCAATCAATTCACAGAGAATGAAATGACACCGTGTCCTGGCCATTTCACTCATAAATGCATCACCACAGTGAGAAAATACCAACTTTCATCACAACTTTGGTTTCATGGTGACTTTAGCGCTCTACACAGGCAGCAGATTTGCACAGCACACAAAAATGTCAAGTGTATTTTCAGTTATTAGAAATATAATGATAAAAATGTTCTGGATAAAACACAATGTGTGTTTTATTTTAAGGTTGTATAGAGAACTCATTTAAAGCCTGTCATTATAGTGTTTTCAGCGGATCTCACTGTGTTCTGTGAGTGAGACAGAACATTTTTAGAGCACCATCATTACAGCTGCTGTGTGTACTGGATTTATTGACTAATGATCTGAAAGAAGCTGACTGTTAATAATAATACCCAAACAACAGACATTAGTATTAAATACAGGCTGAAATATTAATTTTCTGTGATGGACTAACCATCTGCCCAGTCTGTTCCCTGCCTGCAGACCGAGATGCTGGAATAGATTCCAGCCCTAAATGTTTAAAACACTTTAACCTGAGACTCGGGACTTTAATGTAATAATGGTTTGAGCAATTAGTGTTAATGTAAATTAAATTTTAAACGGATTATGGAACAGATATGATGATAACAGAGCCTTTTCTTAAACACACACACACACAGAAAGGTGAGTCTGAGACGGGAATATTTGAGACAAGATTCAAACTCTAATCCCAGCTGTGTCACACTTCCGTAAAAAGTGAGCAATTAAAAATTACCCTTGGAGAGACAAACTGAGCAGTAATTGCAGAAATATTTGTGGCAGGGTGCCAGAGTGAGTTTCTAGGCCATATCAGCTATCTTCAGCTGTACTGTAGATGTGTGCTACTGTAACATCAGCTGTACTGTAAATCAGTACTACTGTAACATCAGCTGTACTGTAGATGTGTGCTACTGTAACATCAGCTGTACTGTAAATCAGTACTACTGTAACATCAGCTGTACTGTAGATCAGTACTACTGTAACATCAGCTGTACTGTAGATCAGTACTACTGTAACATCAGCTGTACTGTAGATGTGGGCTACTGTAACATCAGCTGTACTGTAAATCAGTACCACTGTAACATCAGCTGTACTGTAAATCAGTACTACTGTAACATCAGCTGTACTGTAGATCAGGACTACTGTAACATCAGCTGTTCTGTAAATCAGTACTACTGTAACATCAGCTGTACTGTAAACCAGTACTACTGTAACATCAGCTGTTCTGTAAACCAGTACTACTGTAACATCAGCTGTACTATACATGTGTGCTACTGTAACATCAGCTGTACTGTAGATCAGCACTACTGTAACATCAGCTGTACTGTAAATCAGTACTACTGTAACATCAGCTGCACTGTAAATCAGTACTACTGTAACATCAGCTGTATTGTAGATCTGTGCTACTGTAACATCAGCTGTACTGTAGATGTGGGCTACTGTAACATCAGCTGTTCTGTAAATCAGTACTACTGTAACATCAGCTGTCCTGTAAATCAGTACTACTGTAACATCAGCTGTACTGTAAATCAGTACTACTGTAACATCAGCTGTACTGTAGATGTGTGCTACTGTAACATCAGCTGTACTGTAGATCAGTGCTACTGTAACATCAGCTGTACTGTAGATCAGTGCTACTGTAACATCAGCTGTACTGTAAATCAGTACTACTCTAACATCAGCTGTACTGTAAACCAGTACTACTGTAACACCAGCTGTACTGTAGATGTGTGCTACTGTAACATCAGCTGTACTGTAAATCAGTACTACTGTAACATCAGCTGTACTGTAGATGTGGGCTTCTGTAACATCAGCTGTACTGTAGATCAGTACTACTGTAACATCAGCTGTACTGTAGATCAGTACTACTGTAACATCAGCTGTACTGTAGATGTGGGCTACTGTAACATCAGCTGTACTGTAAATCAGTACTACTGTAACACCAGCTGTACTGTAAATCAGTACTACTGTAACATCAGCTGTACTGTAAACCAGTACTACTGTAACATCAGCTGTACTGTAAATCAGTACTACTGTAACATCAGCTGTACTGTAGATGTGTGCTACTGTAACATCAGCTGTACTGTAGATCAGTACTACTGTAACATCAGCTGTACTGTAAATCAGTACTACTGTAACATCAGCTGTACTGTAAATCAGTACTACTGTAACATCAGCTGTACTGTAGATGTGGGCTACTGTAACATCAGCTGTACTGTAGATCAGTACTACTGTAACATCAGCTGTACTGTAGATAAGTACTACTGTAACATCAGCTGTACTGTAAATCAGTACTACTGTAACATCAGCTGTACTGTAAACCAGTACTACTGTAACATCAGCTGTACTGTAAATCAGTACTACTGTAACATCAGGTACTGTAGAAATGTGGTCTACTGTAACATCAGCTGTACTGTAAGACCAGTACTACTGTAACATCAGCTAGTAAACCAGTACTACTGTAAATCAGTAAACTACTGTAACATCAGCTGTACTGTAGATGTGTGCTACTGTAACATCAGCTGTACTGTAGATCAGTACTACTGTAACATCAGCTGTACTGTAGATGTGTGCTACTGTAACATCAGCTGTACTGTAGATGTGGGCTACTGTAACATCAGCTGTACTGTAGATGTGTGCTACTGTAACATCAGCTGTACTGTAGATCAGTGCTACTGTAACATCAGCTGTACTGTAGATGTGTGCTACTGTAACATCAGCTGTACTGTAGATGTGGGCTACTGTAACATCAGCTGTACTGTAGATCAGTGCTACTGTAACATCAGCTGTATTGTAGATCTGTGCTACTGTAACATCAGCTGTACTGTAGATGTGTGCTACTGTAACATCAGCTGTACTGTAGATGTGTGCTACTGTAACATCAGCTGTACTGTAAATCAGTACTACTGTAACATCAGCTATACTGTAAATCAGTACTACTGTAACATCAGCTGTACTGTAAATCAGTACTACTGTAACATCAGCTGTACTGTAGATGTGGGCTACTGTAACATCAGCAGTACTGTAGATCAGTGCTACTGTAACATCAGCTGTATTGTAGATGTGTGCTACTGTAACATCAGCTGTACTGTAGATGTGGGCTACTGTAACATCAGCTGTACTGTAGATCAGTACTACTGTAACATCAGCTGTACTGTAGATGTGGGCTACTGTAACATCAGCAGTACTGTAGATCAGTGCTACTGTAACATCAGCTGTATTGTAGATGTGTGCTACTGTAACATCAGCTGTACTGTAGATGTGGGCTACTGTAACATCAGCTGTACTGTAAATCAGTACTACTGTAACATCAGCTATACTGTAAATCAGTACTACTGTAACATCAGCTGTACTGTAGAGTGCTACTGTAACATCAGCTGTTACTGTAACATCAGCTGTACTGTAAATCAGTACTACTGTAACATCAGCTATACTGTAAATCAGTACTACTGTAACATCAGCTGTACTGTAGATGTGTGCTACTGTAACATCAGCTGTACTGTAGATCAGTGCTACTGTAACATCAGCTGTACTGTAGATCAGTGCTACTGTAACATCAGCTGTACTGTAAATCAGTACTACTGTAACATCAGCTATACTGTAAATCAGTACTACTGTAACACCAGCTGTACTGTAGATCAGTGCTACTGTAACATCAGCTATACTGTAAATCAGTACTACTGTAACATCAGCTGTACTGTAACATCAGCTGTACTAACTGTAACATCAGCTGTACTGTAGATCAGTGCTACTGTAACATCAGCTGTACTGTAGATGTGTGCTACTGTAACATCAGCTGTACTGTAGATCAGTGCTACTGTAACATCAGCTGTACTGTAGATCAGTGCTACTGTAACATCAGCTATACTGTAAATCAGTACTACTGTAACATCAGCTGTACTGTAGATGTGTGCTACTGTAACATCAGCTGTACTGTAGATCAGTGCTACTGTAACATCAGCTGTACTGTAGATCAGTGCTACTGTAACATCAGCTATACTGTAAATCAGTACTACTGTAACATCAGCTGTTTGGGCTACTGTAAATCAGTGTACTCTACTGTAACATCAGCTGTACTGTAGATGTGTGCTACTGTAACATCAGCTGTACTGTAGATCAGTGCTACTGTAACATCAGCTGTATTGTAGATCAGTGCTACTGTAACATCAGCTGTACTATACATGTGTGCTACTGTAACATCAGCTGTACTGTAGATCAGCACTACTGTAACATCAGCTGTACTCTAAATCAGTACTACTGTAACATCAGCTGTACTGTAGATGTGTGCTACTGTAACATCAGCTGTACTATACATGTGTGCTACTGTAACATCAGCTGTACTGTAGATCAGCACTACTGTAACATCAGCTGTACTGTAAATCAGTACTACTGTAACATCAGCTGTTCTGTAAACCAGTACTACTGTAACATCAGCTGTACTGTAAATCAGTACTACTGTAACATCAGCTGTACTGTAAATCAGTACTACTGTAACATCAGCTGTACTGTAGATGTGGGCTACTGTAACATCAGCTGTACTGTAAATCAGTACTACTGTAACATCAGCTGTACTGTAGATGTGTGCTACTGTAACATCAGCTGTACTATACATGTGTGCTACTGTAACATCAGCTGTACTGTAGATCAGCACTACTGTAACATCAGCTGTACTGTAAATCAGTACTACTGTAACATCAGCTGTACTGTAGATCAGTACTACTGTAACATCAGCTGTTCTGTAAACCAGTACTACTGTAACATCAGCTGTACTGTAAATCAGTACTACTGTAACATCAGCTGTACTGTAAATCAGTACTACTGTAACATCAGCTATACTGTAAATCAGTACTACTGTAACATCAGCTGTTCTGTAAACCAGTACTACTGTAACATCAGCTGTACTGTAGATGTGTGCTACTGTAACATCAGCTGTACTGTAGATGTGTGCTACTGTAACATCAGCTGTACTATACATGTGTGCTACTGTAACATCAGCTGTACTGTAAATCAGTACTACTGTAACATCAGCTGTACTGTAAATCAGTACTACTGTAACATCAGCTGTACTGTAAATCAGTACTACTGTAACATCAGCTGTACTGTAAATCAGTACTACTGTAACATCAGCTGTACTGTAAATCAGTACTACTGTAACATCAGCTGTACTGTAGATGTGTGCTACTGTAACACCAGCTGTACTGTAGATGTGGGCTACTGTAACATCAGCTGTACTGTAAATCAGTACCACTGTAACATCAGCTGTACTGTAGATCAGTACTACTGTAACATCAGCTGTACTGTAAATCAGTACTACTGTAACATCAGCTGTACTGTAGATGTGTGCTACTGTAACATCAGCTGTACTGTAGATGTGGGCTACTGTAACATCAGCTGTACTGTAAATCAGTACTACTGTAACATCAGCTATACTGTAGATGTGGGCTACTGTAACATCAGCTGTACTGTAAATCAGTACTACTGTAACATCAGCTGTACTGTAAATCAGTACTACTGTAACATCAGCTGTACTGTAAATCAGTACTACTGTAACATCAGCTGTACTTTATATCTACCTGAAATGCTTGTCTGTACTGTACATGTTTGCCTCTGGGTATGTGAATGCTTGATTGTAGCTCAGACTGACATATTTATACCTGGTCCTTACACCTAAATGTAGGCCAAATTTAGGTGTTTGTTCCAACGAAAAATGAATTCTGTTCTGTTCGTGAGATGATGTTTCTACTTCCGGAGTTCTGTAGATTCGCCTTCTTGCCACTTTTTTTTTAACTGCATGAATCTGATTGGTTGATCTGACCCTTTCTATCTAGACTGTGAAACGTGTGTGCAGATGGAGGAGGCAAGCGTGAGGCACACAGAGGTCACTGGTTCTCTTGTCCAGCTCATGCTAGAATTCATCTTTTCTGTTCAGAGTGATGGAGAGAAGCAGTACTGAAAGAGAGAGAGAGGAGAAAGTCCGCTGCGCGTTAGCCTTCACCCTGAGGACACCATCATCACAATGTAGCTCAGACGCTAAAGAGACAGGAAGTGAGAGAGGATGCTGCATACAAAGACCGCGCTCACACACCACACATGCAGTCCATACATCAACTAAAAATAATGCTCACACCTCAGGAAACTTGACAGTTTATAGCATATAAGAAGAGAATAAAGCCGTGTTTCTTATTTCTAAAAAGTTACATATTTTTTAAGTGATTGGTTATTTTCAAGTATGTATATGTGTATTCACAAAATATGTGAATACACATATTTATATGACAAGCTTTAAATTTATTGGTTAGAAATTGTGAGGCAGGCTTCAAATATTGTTGTGGACAGTGGTGGGGTGGTGGGTGGGGGTCATGAAGTCAAAAAGAATGAGAAGCACTGGTATAGAGCTTTACAATGACTGTAGATTACAGTAAGAGTTTGATGTCAACTGACTGTGACTTCTGATTGCAAAAGTTTGAGTCATTATTATAAATTCATAAGGGTTTATTGTGAGATAATGACCGTCTGACTTTACATCAATCTCTCATGCACAACACCAGGGCCCTGAAACAAAACAAATAGTCCCTAGCTAGCAATTTTAGGTTGTAATAACATTTCCCTAACGTCATTAAGTGACAATGTTAAGAATGTTACTTGGAAAGTTCTAGGAATGTTCAAAATGTTCAAAGGTTCCACTAAAAACTAAAAATACCGTTTGTGATGTATATGAAATGTAACGTTAAAAATTTTCTACTGATTTTCCTGCAAGAATGTTTTTGATAACTTTAATGTTCTCTAAAAGTTCTCTCAGCCACCATTCTGGGAATGTTACCTGTTAGCTGGTCTGTTTTGAGTTGAAACACATTTCATTTGCTCCTCAGTTAATCCCATTGCTGTCTCTCTTTTACAGTACATAGGTTTCAAGAATTACTGTAGTTTAACCTTAACATTGTTTAAACAGAAGTCAAACACACAAACGAGAGATTAATTAGTCACTTTAGATGCATTTTACAACTCTCATGTGTGATGCAAATAATGCATTTAGTACTTTTAATTACTCGCCAGAGAGACATTCTAAAGTTTGACTAATAGACCATCTGGATGTGTGTGTGTGTGTTTTACAATTGCTAACAATTACTGCTGTGTTCCACAAGGGCAAGGGCAACAAGCGTCACACCGTGAGGGTCCAATCAATGACCTGAAAAAAGCACAGGCTGCATCTGAAATGGGTTTAATATGCTGCAGTCTGAATCAGGGTTCTGCTGCTAAACTTTTGTCAAACTTACTTTAAATAACTTCCACCTACAGAGAGTAAGACATCTATGCAGTTAGCAAAAAAAATCTGGGTCTAGGAGAAAAGTCACAGGTAAGAGCTGAATCAGACCTGCAGTGTATAGATGTAAGAAACTCTAAACTGTTAGAGGTGAGTGAGCAGAACAAACACAACTGTCGGTTTTATTCAAAGACTGCTGTAGCTTGATTTGTGTTTGTTTGGCTGTCAAGTGATTTATTCATCTGAACATTTTGCAGAACATTATAAACATTTTCTGCCCCAGATTTACACTCTGTTCATATTCATAAACATTCAGAACCCAGCTAACAGGGAACATTCTCAGAATGATGCCTAGTTCAGAAAACTCCTGTCTCTTATTAAGAAGCCTTATATTTTTATTTTGTTTTACAGTATGCTTGCATTACTGAATTACATTCAAAACTATTAATATAGTTTTTGTGTTTTTTCTTTTCTTTTTAGTACTATAGATATTTGTGGGCGTAATTATTATTTTAATATCTGTGCGTGGCTAATGCAAAGATGCAAGCGCATTCATTCTTAATTCTCGATGTGCGTATCTGCATAAACACTCTTAAAATGCCGTTCCATCTTTCTCAGCTTTAGAATGACAAATGACCAGTCGAGCGGGGTTATCGTGTGCCTGCGGGACACAGGGAATTAGCTGCGATCAGCCAGCGCAATTAGGAGTCGTGTTGAAGCAAAGATTGATCAGGCATCTTTTTTTTCTCCGTCGTCGTTTCTAGAACGTTCATCAGCCGTTCATCCATCTTCAACAACATCATCTGTGACGCTCTGTTATTAGAGCAAATGTTTATGTAATGAGTCTTTAGATGTTCCCGCAAGGAGCTTTCAGAATCAAAACACCTTCTGACAAATGCTCGCTTGGATCTGCATTTGTTAGCAGACGCACAAGGGAGGAGGTATATATTGAGACCAGAGCTGCAACCCTGTCGATAACGTTTTTTTGTGACTTTTGGGGCGTCTGGAGAAGAGAGAGGCCAATAAAGAGAGGGAAAAGATTCTGAAATGAAAGCAAAGCCAAGCTCTCTGCTCGCTCTGAAGCGGAGAGAATCACTAATCATTGTTACAAAGCCTGAAGTCAGCAAGTTCAGTCTCTCTTCAGCATCTCTTTGGTGCTGTAGCTTCTGGTATCGCTCACACACATCACTGCTGAACCTATAATGGTCTTGATAAAACCATAAGGGGTTTCACACAGCTCTTGTAAGAAGATGCTGTAAAAGATACTGTAAACAGGCAGTCTTTGAACAGATGGCCTAGGGGTGGGTGGTATGTCCAAAATCTGTCTGTCTATGTATCTTAAATATCTCTTAAATATAATTTCTTAAATATAGAAATTAGTATCCTTAGATCTCATTTGGTTATTTGTCTCTCAATAGACAATAAATCAATACTGATTTGGTTTTAAACTCAGAGAGGTAACACTGAAACGGTCATATTGTCCAGATGTATACAGTCCAGAACTTAAGCTGTTAAATGCCTGTGATTCAGTTTTCTTAAACCTGTGGTTAGGGAGAACACCTTTGCTTGGCAGAACGAGGCAAAATAAACAGCACAGTTTTGCTGCTTCACAATATTCCGCCCCCGGGAATCCAAGAGTAATGACTTTATATCTGTCACGAGGTGAAACATCCGTCAGCTTGCAACACAATAAAACGTGGAAGTAAATTACGTAACATTTCACAAGTATCTTCCTGTAGGCCTTCTGCAGTGTTCATCCTTTCAGGGCTCTTTGCATCTGAGCTTCAGTTTTTTGGCTGTGGAAAGCCAGCTGAGACTGGTAGCTGCTTCTGTTTACCTCCCGACACACCTCAGATCCGCAGTCTGTTCCTTCTGCAGCCCAGCCCACTCAGCCAGAGTAGGGGCTGAATGAATGATGAGGGTTTGAGTCTGAGGATCAGTCTGATGGGTGCGGATGAAAGGGAGCAGGGGAACGAGAACCCAGCTACAGCAACATTTCTGTAATGTTTCCATTATGTAACAAAAAGTTAATGTATATTCTTATATATGTTATCTTCTAGGAATATATAACATTATATATCATTTTATATATGTGATATATAATGTTCTACAATTGCTAATGTTACTGCAAGAGTGTTTTTTTTGATAATGTTGAGAGACCGGTTAGGGAATGTTAGCCAATGTTCTGAGAATGTTCCGTTAGCTGAGTAGTCAGTCCTGCCAAAGATCGACCGCTTCAGCTGAAGCCAAAGAGAAAAAGGACACTTAAAGACAATTAGTCTGAGGTGAGGTAAACACACTCAGATTGATGGCTCAATTCAGAGGATGGGAGATTAATAAACAGTGATTGGACAATCTTTATGAACTTTCCTTCTCCTCCTACCACTTTGGCAGATTATGGGTTGTTAAGACATCAATGTCACAAGCTGACACAACCTAGACTAGCCTGTCTTTAGTAGAGTCATCACTAAATATTATCATCACAGAAATGGAGGAATGGAAGTATCTGTGAGATTGTAAACATGTTCAATACGTATAGCTAAACAAGATGACTTTCTAAACAAATTGTTTTAGGTCTCATGTTCACAACATTTGTAAAACTTAAAGGAATAGTGCACCCAAAAATTAAATGCTCTCATAATTTACTCATGCTCATGCCATGTTAGGTGTACATGACTTTATTATATGGATACATAATGTATTAGTAATTTTAAAAGTTCACTGTATTAATTGTTATCATTTGGCTTAAAAATTACTTTTATGATGGATGATGCACTTTTTGGAGCTTCAAAATCTCAGGCACCATTCACTGCTATTATAAAGCTGGGATTAGCCAGGATATTATTTAATGTAACTTTTTTATTAATTTTGTTTGTCTTAAGAAAGAATGTCATATACACCTAGGATGCCTTGAGGGAGAGTTTTTATAATTTAATAAACTATTCCTTTAATATTTTTATATAACTTTCATTATGTTTTCAGATGAATGTTTGACAGTAAAACAGTACAACCTAATGGACAGACTGTTTTTGTTATGTACCCCTCAGCTTTGTTTTAATTCACATCAAATGTAATACAGTGTGTACCCTAGGCGCCGTACTAATGAGCTTTCAGTATGATTCTTTAATCAACACCCCCGACTCGGGAAAAGCGGGACTAAATAACTTTTCCCACCAGTAATCATGACATTGTGGTGGCATTTATTAGCATCTTGTAAATATGAGTCTTTTCAACATGACATGAAGGCAGTTTGTGTCTTATGGGACTCGCTGTGATATTTATATTTCTGCCTTCATGTGTGTGATAAAATATCCCATTTTAGGGACACACAGGTTGTGACTTCACCCTGGATTGTGATGAACCAGAGCTATAAATAGCAAGTCTGTCCCCTTATTGTTTTGTAGAACTGCCCACTCTGCTGTCAGCTCTATGTGGCCACCGGACACAGAATCATTTACTTATAGTCGACTGTGAGCGTTAACCTGGTTTAAGAGAAAGTTAAAGGTGGGTAGGCAGTGTTGAAGAGGTTAGCAATAGTAAGCTAGATTTGAAAGCGTAAGATCCCACCCTCCCTTTAGAGCGCTCTCCAAAGCCACGTCTCCTCCAATAATGCATGGACGTAAACAAATACATAGTTTAAAAGGCAAATAGAACATACTGTCAATACTTTAGGACCGAATACAATAATTGGACAAACATTTTATGCACCCTCCACATACAAAAAGAGGCACTGTGCCTTTAAATGTGCTTTATTGCGTCAGAGCTGAAGTTTTGCTTTGTTGTTCAGAATGTGACTTTCGTTTTAAAGTTATATTTCCAAACAAAAGGACAGTTTGCTCTCTGCAGGTTCCACATAGTTCATTGGAAAATAGATTTATAATCGTGATAATCACTCTGTCGACTTTGAGATGTTTCAATTTGAATGATTTCCTTTCTCTGAACTTTGTCTTTCTTTTGTTTTGTTTGGGAGTGATTATAATCAGAGCTTCTCTGTTTTTATCTGCAAACATATTTTTTCTGAACACTTCCAGAAGAAAATGTGCAGAAACAAACCAAATCATGTCATCTCTCGTACAATGCATTAAGGAGTTTTCATAGTTTTCAAAGTGTTTTTGTGCAGGATGAAAAAAACATCAAAAACACATATAGCACAGAAACATTGTTTGAATTGTTAACTGGGACCTTCGGCAGGAAAGAGCTGCATTACTTTGGCAGGTAGCACAGGCACACACAACCGTCTCTCTGAGCGATGTCCCTGTTGCATCATTAACTCATTCACATCTGATACGCTCGCTCACTCATGCTTCCATCTAATGTGAAATCATTATTTTAAAATCAAACAATACCATCCTCATCAAAAAGAGATTTAATCAGCACCCGACAGCCATCTGCTGCTGATATCTGAATGTGATCAGAGAGATAATGACCGGTTAGATGTGCAGTTATCTTCTATCTCAGTGATAGATGTAATGAGTGTGTGTGTGTGTACTGGTATTCACTATGTTATGGGGTCAAAATGTCTTCACAAATATAATAATACCAGTAAATGTTGACCTTGTGAGGACATTGTTTTGGTCTCCATGAGGAAATAAGCTTATAAATCATACAGAATGATCTATTTTGAGAATGTAAAATAGCAGGAATAACAGTGTGTGTGTGAAGGTTAGGTTTAGGGGTAGGATTAGTGTAGGGTGAATATACAGTTTGCACAATATAAAAACCATTATGTCTATGTAATGTCCCCATAAAACATGAAAATTCAACCATGTATTGGGGACAGATTTGTATCCAGAAGTCAGCAAAACCTGGGTTAGAGTGTTTATAACTAGCTGTGTATTAAAATAATAGAAGTCTATGGAATGTCCCCATTTAGATAAATATGTGTGTGTGTGCGCAGATCACAGTTTAAGGTGATCACTGTTACACTTTTGACATATTAAAAAGCTTTTGCTGAGTAGGACAGATGTAAAAGTTGCTTCTGTGCTGCTTTGTTCTCCAGTCACTCTGACCCTGATCACACAAGCACAGATGTTTTACATACAGAGAGAGATCACACGAGCACAGATGTTTCACATACAGAGAGAGATCACACAAGCACAGATGTTTTACATACAGAGAGAGATCACACGAGCACAGATGTTTCACATACAGAGAGAGATCACACAAGCACAGATGTTTCATATACAGAGAGAGATCACACAAGCACAGGGTCACAGGGACAGATGTTTCACATACAGAGAGAGATCACACAAGCACAGGGTCACAGGGACAGATGTTTCACATACAGAGAGAGATCACACGAGCACAGATGTTTCACATACAGAGAGAGATCACACAAGCACAGGGTCACAGGGACAGATGTTTCATATACAGAGAGAGATCACACAAGCACAGGGTCACAGGGACAGATGTTTCACATACAGAGAGAGATCACACAAGCACAGGGTCACAGGGACAGATGAATTTGTGTTTAGATTTATACTGTTTCACGTCATTGTTGTATGTCTGTATTTATGTAGCACCGTGGTCCTGTGAGGCACGACATTTCGTTCCACTGTATGTCCCCACATATAGCGGAATGACAATAAAGCTCAACTTGAACTTGAACTTCATATACAGAGAGAGATCACACGAGCACAGATGTTTCATATACAGAGAGAGATCACACGAGCACAGGGTCACAGGGACAGATGTTTCACATACAGAGAGAGATCACACGAGCACAGGGTCACAGGGACAGATGTTTCACATACAGAGAGAGATCACACGAGCACAGATGTTGCATATACAGAGAGAGAGCACGGTAACAGATGTTTCACTACAGAAGAGATCACAGGGCACAGATGTTTCACATACAGAGAGAGATCACACAAGCACAGGGTCACAGGGACAGATGTTTCACATACAGAGAGAGATCACACAAGAGTCACAACAGATGTTTCCATATACAGAGAGAGATCACACAAGCACAGGGTCACAGGGACAGATGTTTCACATACAGAGAGAGATCACACGAGCACAGATGTTTCACATACAGAAGACAAAGCACAGGGTCACAGGGACAGATGTTTCAAATACAGAGAGAGATCACACGAGCACAGATGTTTCACATAGAGAGAGATCACACAAGCACAGGGTCACAGGGACAGATGTTTCATATACAGAGAGAGATCACACAAGCACAGGGTCACAGGGACAGATGTTTCACATACAGAGAGAGATCACACAAGCACAGGGTCACAGGGACAGATGTTTCACATACAGAGAGAGATCACACGAGCACAGGGTCACAGGGACAGATGTTTCACATACAGAGAGAGATCACACAAGCACAGGGTCACAGGGACAGATGTTTCACATACAGAGAGAGATCACAGCACAGGCACAGGACAGATGTTTCATATACAGAGAGAGATCACACGAGCACAGATGTTTCATATACAGAGAGAGATCACACAAGCACAGGGTCACAGGGACAGATGTTTACAATTTCATATACAGAGATACAGAGACAGATTTCACACGAGCACAGATGTTTCATATACAGAGAGAGATCACACGAGCACAGGGTCACAGGAACAGATGTTTCATATACAGAGAGAGATCACACAAGCACGGTCACAGGACAGATGTTTACTGGTCTTTCCACAGAGAGATCACACGAGCACAGGGTCACAGGAACAGATGTTTCATATACAGAGAGAGATCACACAAGCACAGGGTCACAGGAACAGATGTTTCATATACAGGGAGAGATCACACGAACAGATGTTTCACACAGGCACAGGCACAGATGTTTCATATAGAGAGATCACACGAGCACAGGGTCACAGACAGATGTTTCATATACAAGAAGAATCACAAATCAATAAAGCATCAACAGGGATCAAGGTACAGGAACAGATGTTTCACATACAGAGAGAGATCACACAAGCACAGGGTCACAGGGACAGATGTTTCACATACAGAGAGAGATCACACGAGCACAGATGTTTCATATACAGAGAGAGATCACACGAGCACAGATGTTTCATATACAGAGAGAGATCACACGAGCACAGGGTCACAGGGACAGATGTTTCACATACAGAGAGAGATCACAAACATTTATGACAGAGCACAGGGTCACAGGGACAGATGTTTCACATACAGAGAGAGATCACAAGCACAGGGTCACAGGGACAGATGTTTCATATACAGAGAGAGATCACACGAGCACAGGGTCACAGGGACAGATGTTTCATATACAGAGAGAGATCACACGAGCACAGGGTCACAGGGACAGATGTTTCATATACAGAGAGAGATCACACGAGCACAGGGTCACAGGGACAGATGTTTCATATACAGAGAGAGATCACACAAGCACAGGGTCACAGGGACAGATGTTTCATATACAGAGAGAGATCACACAAGCACAGGGTCACAGGGACAGATGTTTCATATACAGAGAGAGGTCACACGAGC